>JABUQX010006113.1:0-30000 GCA_015478945.1 Trachelipus rathkii
CCTACTAATCATTTCAGCATTCCTTTCCCACCATTGAAACCAACCATGCTCACATAACTTCATTTATTCTCTCAGTTTACCCCTTCTTCACACCACACCAATCTCTAATACGTTCTGTTTTTCCTCTTTATCATATTCTTCTCAACTAGTACCATAGTCCACTACCTACAATAACACAGAGTAACAAATACCTATGTCAAGACCCCTTAGCCCACACTTCAAAAGACCTTAGTCCACTTTGCAATTCACCAACACGATTTTTATGTGCACCCGCCACCACTTCCTGCCGCCCATTTCACAACTTTCCTACTACACTCTGCATTGTCCCCGTTCCTTCTCATCCAACATATCACCCTTAAATATTTAACACTCAGACCAACTTGGTTCTAGACTGCTCACCATCTAAACATAACTTCACACTGGGAGTGTCCTCACTCACAACCCTAACCTACTTTATCCACGTTTACTTTTCAAGCCCCTTCCTTTACACACCCTGCCAATATCTCTACCAAATCCTCTCACTCTCTTCAGATTCGCCACACAGAACACACCATCACATCCGCATATAATAGTAGGGCACCCTCCATTTCAACTCATTCTTCCATCATTTCTAACCACCTTCCTGCCTCCCCACCTTCAAATTCTTCATACACCCCATCATCAAATACGAATTGGATAACAAGGAGACATAACAACCCTGTCTTACTCCGTTAATTAATCTCTAAACCAATCACCATTGACAGCACATTTATTCATTACCACACCACGCTTCACTACTCGTCAATACATCTTTTGATTCCATGCAGAAGCCTACCACCAACACCATATATCCACTAACACCTGCCATAACGTTTCCCTTCATTAAACATGCTATCGATATGCCTCACGTTGGGCAAAATCACATATAAAACCTTAAATATCAATTTATTCTTTTCTCCCCACCTTTATTCTCATTTCATTTGTTCATAAGATTTGATCCACACATCCATCTACCACTCCTAAACAGCACCTTGTTCTTCATTCACCAATCATCCTTCAGTCATCGAAGCACCCTCTTTCTACCCATACAATTACCAGGCATATACCTTCCCATATTCAAAACACTCGTTAAACTTATTCCCTATCTAATTATCTACAGTTCCCCTTTCTCACCTTACCCTTTATATAAGGGTACTTGATTACCGCTCGTTCATCCAAATCCTGTGGAAACTATAACCCTCTATAACGCTTTATTACACAATTTCAAATCCAATCAATCACACCATCTCGCCTCCGTTCTTGATCATTTCACCAAGGAATTTCATCTATACCTGCCCAGGATTTCACCATTCTTCAAAGGTTTCATCTACCCATTACTCCTTCCTTACTTTTAACCTAACCTCATTCATCCCCAAATTAACCTATTCCTTCTTGCACCATCAAACCCACACACAATTCACTATCACCCTCTTCATTACTTTAATATTGTGCAGATTTTTAGATTCTCGAAGTGTTCTTCCACACTCCTCTCCACACCTACTTTTCATCAGTATACAAAAGGACCAATCCCTATTATATTCTGAAGAGTTCCCCTTATTTCTCATTCTTTTACCTCTTTCGCGCTTCCTTCCAGAAGAGGTTCCTATTCCCTTGTAATCCCCATTCATCCCTCCTTCCAACACTGTCATTTACCACTTGTTTTCTCCTCGGTATACACCTTTTAGTATTTTCTTTTTTCCCTCCTTATTAATTCCAAGCAATCTTTTACTTTTTGAGGCTCTTCATCATTATTGCTATTTAGAGTGGAATCAACCACGGTTCTTTTTACCTTTAACACCCGCCTTTCCATCACCTCCTATTCATTCCACCAGTTCATTTATAAGTTCTTACTTCCTACTTTAGCACAATCACACATACTTCCTTGCACTACTAACAATTGCCTTCTTCACTGTTTGCCCCCAGATTTGTTCAGCTATCAACTTGATTTCCACATATATTCAACCGTTTTTTCTAGCAGCGCGCTTCCCTTACATACTTATCCTTATTATCTTGCTCACTTAACTTCTCACTTCTTAATCACTCTTAATTCTACCTATTTCGTATCACCTTCCTTCTCCATCCAAGGCCCCCACTAACTTATATTTTACATAAAAAAACCATAATGATCCGATAATCCCATTCCTAACCCCGTAATGATTTAAACATCCAACACAACTTCAAACATCTCCTTCTCACCAATCACTAAATCAAATCATTATCCCCCCTCCCTCCTGACCAACAAACCCTAAACCAAACTCTAGGTATAAGTAATGGCTACTTATTTAAAGAGAAAAGTATTTGAATAATACATGTTACCAGCAGACATGACTGCGTGAACAATATGAAATAAAACAACAAGAGTAAATCTCATTTTTTTCCGCCACCCCAAAACCACCTCTTATACCACCATCCCTTTTTTGATCACTATCCAACCATTCAGGTTCCCCCCAAACTAAGTCAAATCTGAGCTCCCTACTCCAAACCCATCACAGAACCATCATTTCAAAGGATTATCCAAAAAATCGACCTCTCTTCAACGGTTGTCCCTTCAGATAGACCCATTACGTCAAACCACACATACCTTGACCTTTTCAAACCATTAAAGTTTAAAGCATTGGAATTCTAGGACTCACACAATCAACGTCTACCATAGCTTCTGTACCACACGTCAATCATCAAAATTGCAACTCCTTCTCTTCCCTCTCATTCTTTTCCACACCGGCACACACACACATTTCACACCACACCACATCATTCATCCCCCTTCTTTTCATCTTTGTTTCCAGTCACAGCGAGCAAAATCAAATTTGCCAATCTTTATAATACATCCATCACCTCTCTTCCTCTTTCTCCTCAACATTTATTCCTCTGACGAACATTCCATGTACCATCACGATTCATTACAGTTTCGCCCGAACGAACGATAGTAAGGGCCGATTTACGGCCGATTATCACGACCTTCTCCCGAGGCCTGATTAGCAATTCCTTAGGCAAGAAAATGATCGGTAGTAGGCAGCCAACCCAACTATCACCGTCCCCTTAGTCGGCTCCCTACGAGCACGGCCAGACATACGATGTGGCATTCTCTTTCTTCCCCCACTACACAGGGATATATATATATTATAATATTACTATATATAATATACTAATATATATATAATATATATATTAATATATAATATATCATAATATATATATATATATATATATATTATACTAATATAAATATTATATATAATATATAATATAGTTACGTCTTTCACTTTATTTTTCATCATATTATTATGTTATTATTATTATTATATTATTATATTATAATATCATTATATTATTTATTATCTTATTATTTCCCCAAGACTAGGGGTATGGTGCGTACATTGCACCGGAAACAGAAAAAGTAGTAGAAGGATATGACACCAAAGTCGAAAAGAAAGCCCAAGTCTTACTTTCCCCTCTCATTACCTTTTTAGTGAAAAACTCGTCGCTAGTCAGGGAAAATCCATCCTAGAGCTGAGCTTCACGGGACCGCGGACCCCCCTCACTATGGCAATCTCGTCAATGTGGGGTTCATCCCTTGGCCCAGGTGGGCCACAACCATAAACCCCTGACAAAACCCCGCCATATATGATTATAAAAAGAAATATATTTCTATATTTTATTTTATTTCAAATAGAATATAGTAATATACTTTTGAAAAAAAAAAAATATTTTTATTCTCCATTTAATTATTAATTTAAAAAAGAATTTGAAATATTTATATATTTTAAAATTTTTATGTGTGGATCTTTTTTAAAAAATATTTTATTCAGATGCGTTGGTTTAAAAATATATATATTTAAAATTATTGAAGCTAAAAAAATGCATGAAGAATTTCTTTAATAAAAGGGAAAAAAAACTTGAAAAACGTGTTTTTTTTTATAAAAAAAAAAAACAAAAAAAAAGTAAAAAAATACGTTTTGTATCACACTAATGATTAGATATTTTACATATTGGTTATTTTATTCTCACAACAGTGTTAAATTTGTGATATTTTTAAAAAACTTAAATTTACAACAAATTTGATGAGATGTCCTGGCTATTATAATAGGTGCTTTAAAAAAAAACAAAAAAAAAACTTTTAACGTGCCTAATCCCCTTCTCCAGGAGAGGGTAACACGGGGGGGGGGGGGGGGGCGGGGGGCTACAGGAAATCGAACTTTAAGGCCGGCTATCCCAAGAGTGTTGCCACCAAGTGTTCGCAGACAGGCTTGGGATAGCTGGCCTTCTTAAAGTTCGATAGTAACAAAGGCTTCTTTAATTTGTGTCCAGATTTATTCATTCTCGATACATTGACAGAATTACTTCACTGATTTTGCCGAGACTATTCCCGGACCATCCAGTACTGCGTTGTCAAATGTAGCTAAAGTAAATGGAGTCTATCTTATAGGATGAGTTCCCAATTGATTGAGAAACGGTTAAATTTTGCGACGAAGAAATATTCTAGCAACACTGCACTGTCTGGAACCCCGAGGGAAAACTTGTGGCCAAGTATCAAAAAGTAAGTTTTACTTTTCCTGTAATTTAATCGTAAATGAATATTTAAAAAAGTTATTTAGCAGATGTGTAAGATCAGATAATTACGAATATTAATGTTGATTTTTTATATTGGATATGAAAGTTCTGTGACATTTAGTTTGTTAACACTAATGTTGACGTCTGGTTGATGTAATTTCAAATTCAGTTGTAATAATATTCATCACTGGTGAAGATTGTTTGGAAATAAACGCGATATCTCTACTTTAAATTGTACTTTTTATATATATAGTGTTGTCCGTATTGATGTTTCCTGGTAATGATGCAGTGAATTATATTTTTATTATTATTAAAAACTCGATATCAGCATTTATTTTAATGTATGATTTTTGTTGCCTTCTTCAAGCAGTCTTGAGAGTATTTTCCTTTCTTTCTACAGAAAATTTTCTTTATATTGTCCTTAGAAGTAAAATAAAAAACGCTATGTATTGACTTATACAGTACCGATAGCTTCTTCGTCCGTATACTTCGACATTTTCAAATCATTTTTGAATTTTTTAATATATCTCGAATATGATCAGCGGAAAATATTTACAATTTTTTTGATAAATAAACATTCGTATAAAATTAATAACAAAAAAAAAAAAATATAAATTAATAATTTTAAAAGTTAGAAAAGTTAACGTACATTTTTTCTTTTTTGTTATTTCAAAAATGTTTAAAAAAATTGGATATCTTCATTTATATTTATATTTATTAACTGGGTGTAATGTATTCCTCAAGAAGAGAATAATTAACTGAGGCGCTACATTCATAAAAAATCGATTATATTCTTTTGAGGATGGAGAAGCTTTCTTTTATTATTATTATCATGTTTTTTGTTTATGTATACTTCTTTAAAAGTTGAAATACCTTTACTCGGCTATACTTGTATGGACATTTCTCATCGATTGTTGAAGGATATTGTTGTATATTTCCGATATAAGCGGCGTGCATTCCACCTTTAAAGAACATTTGAGATCGGTTACAATTAGCGTTGCACTACTCACCCATCCTAATCAATTCTCTTCTGGTTTGTCGATCCAACACTTTGAACATCTTCAATGAAAGTATAAAAAACACAATATATCGTTTCTCCCAGCTATTTATGCTTAAGATGGTCTTTTTAAAGATTAATATTTACATTTGTTTTCTTCCTCTTTTTCTGACTAGGTGTTTTTCAGTTTTATAGATATAATATGAGATTATCGTTTTCGTTTTTATTATTATTTTATTTTATTATTATTATTTATATTTATTATGAATATAATCAGAGGAAAATTACAGAGAGACTTATCAGTATTGAAAGAAGGATGAGATTGTCAACACTTATTTTACCAAATCCCTTCCCATTCGTATCTCTTCCTCTTAGTTCCTTTCATGTATTAAAAGCAGGGCTGTTGGAGGTGTTAATTTTTTTTTTTTTTTTTTTTTTTTTTTTTTTTTTTATTGCCACCCCACACTTGTAAAATTTCATAGCTCCGGCTCCGGCTCCATCATCATAATATTTGCACGGTTCCGGCTTCTCTTCCTGACCCATTTATTGTATTGTAAAATAAAAGTTTGATTCATACTCTTGCTTTAAGTGCACCCCCTCACCCCCCCCCCCCCCCCCCTGAAAAAAAATGCTTCGCCGCTCTGCTTAAAAGTCTTAAAATATTTTGATCCTATTTGCATTATCTAAATTTGTAATTTATTTTTTTTATTTTCGTAACCGGAGATATGGAGTTTAAAAGAAAAAAAAAAGTTTGTTAATTTATTTTATTAAAAATATTTAAATAAAATTTTTATAAACTTTTCAAATGTTCTTATAATTTTGTTATGTACAATTTGTTGTTTTTTTGTAAATACATTCTGTGCATTACTTTTTTTTTTTTTTTTTTTTTTTTTTTTTTTTTTTTTTTTTTTTTTTTTTTTTTTTTTTTTTTTTATAATATAAACATGTACCTGACTCACAAGCATTGCCCTATTCATGGAGTAGAGATCTCTTAAGAAATTTCTTCCTGGGATCCGCACTGATCGCAGTAGTGGTATATATATATATTTTGCTTTTTCAAGGAGGTGAACTCCTCTAAGAATTGAATCAGGACCATCACTGCAAGAATCAGATTAGAAACATAGAAAATATAGAGACAGTAAGAAGACATATGGGCCGGGATTATCAATAGTATACACCAATTAGGTTACTAACAAAAGAAAAAAAAACTATAGCTAATGTACTTGCTAACCACACTACAAGCTTTAATAAGTTTGTCATACCGACAGTTTTAAGATGTAGTTTTACTTTAATAACTAGCTAAATACCTGCCAAATTGGCTTAGTTAAAATGCACTATATGATGCCCAAACCATCTATATACCTATCCAATCCTTTCTTAAATGTTGCAAGTGAGTCGTACTCAAGATCCTTCTACGGCAAACCATTCCAAAATTTAACAACCCTATTACTAAATGAGTATTTTCTTACATCAAGATGGAATGCCTTCTTCCTAATTTTTTTATCGTGTACCCTGGTGTCCCGTCCATGGTCTACTATGAAGAAACTATTGATCTCTGTATTATCAATGAATGTAAATATTTTGTAGACTTGTATCATGTTCCCTCTGAGAAGTCGCCTTTCTACAGAAAACATTCCTAACTTCTTCAGCCTCTCCTCATAGCTCTTACCCTCAAACCCAGAAATCGTGTTTCTCTATGTTGCGCTTTCTCCAGCATATCTGTCTTTTCTTAAATAAAGGGCCCAAACTTGTGCTCATACTCTAATACTGACCAAACAACTATTATACTGCTTGCTTATAATCTTCTTGATCTTGTAAACGACATTGCGATTTATCATACCTAGCATCTTATTAGCTTTATTCTTTGCTTCCAAACACTGATTAGCCACTTTCAGATTACTGCTTATAATAATCACACGCAAATCTTTTTCTTGGTCCACAGACACCAGCCAATCTACATTCATATCGTAGTTAAATCTTTTATTTGCGTAACCTAGTTGAAGAACATTGTATTCTTTACGATTAATTTCATATACTACTAATCTGCCCACCCAAGAAATTTATCAAGATCATTTTGAATCTTTATACATCCATCATTATTCCCTACTGAGGTACCCACTTTGGTATCGTCTGCAAACTTAGAAACCTTGCATTTAAAATTCCTGGTCTAAATCACTTATACATATGAAGAACAGTAGTGGCCCCAGCACTGAACCCTGTGGGACACCACTCTTCACTATTTACCAAGATGACTTATTGTAATTTAGTAGTACACACGGTCTTCTATTCCACAACCACTTTACTCCACCCATGTACCACTCCACCTATACCACATTGTGATAAATTTTGCATCAGCCTAATGTGGAGAACCTTTTCAAAGACTTTGTTGAAGTCTAAAATCCAAATATATAATATTAATTGGATCTCCTCAGTCAATGAACTCAGTAATATATTCCATAAATTCTAGAGGTTTGTCTGAGAACATCTTACTGTTCCTAAAAGCTTCAGAGTTATGTAACATGTTTTCTGTTAAATGTTTCACTTATATTTTAATACCAGCCTAGAGGAAAAAGAGGCTGGTGGCTGTTGGCGCTTTATTGTTTGTTAAAGCAATATTTTCCAATCTGTACTACATGACTGACTTTTAAAATTAATCAATGTTTTGACTGTGTGGGTAGATACCCTTATATACAATAAATCATATAGAATAGGGGCATTTTATAGACCTCCTGGCCAGAGTCAAGAATTAGACGCGGAAATTGTGAAAGATATTGAGACAGCATGTCACAGTAAAGAAAAATTATTTGATTGGGTGGTTGATTTAATTTTCCTGGCATTCATTGGGATTCTTGTTCTAATATGACCATAGTTAGTTCTGCATTCATTTAAGATTGTATTACTAGATAACATTATTGAGCCAAGATGGTCCAAAAAAGAAAACCACAAGATACGATGCACTATTAGACTTAATATTAACTAACGATGAAAGTATGCTGGATGAAGTTAGAGTTGAAGGAAATTTAGACTTAGTGCACCATAAATATAATTAGATTTAATATGAATGTGACATCTGGGACCAAATTGCAACAAGTTAAGAAGGAAAAGATCATAGATTTCCGAAATGGCGATTTACCAAATTTTCGAGACATGCTTAGTTCAACTGACTGCGATAAAGAGTTTAAAAAGACCAAAACTGTTTTTTATCATGTGGGAACATGTTTTTAAACAAAGGTTAATGAATATTCAGTCAGTATATTTTAAGGATAAACCCCATTAGGGTGGCGAAGAAAAAAACCTGTTTGGTGGAATATAGAGAATTATAGAGAGAAAATCTTAAATGGAAAAGCGTAAGATGTTTTTAAAATTATCAAGGGTAGTAGTAAGTAGGAAGGTTAATGTATCGGAAAATGTATAGGAAAAAATATCGGCGCCTACTTCTGTCAACACGTGATCTTTAATTGTTACAAAACAGACGAGGTACTAGAAAATATAATTTAGCAAAGGGAAATATAATAGAACCTGAAGAATAGAAGTTTTTTTGCTTTATAAATTTAAAGTAAGAATAGGACAATTGGTCCAATTTAAAATTGAATGAAAATTTGTAAGTTCAGATAAGGAGATTGGTCAAACATTTTCCATGCTTATTTTGCTTCAGTGTTAACTGAGGAAAGTTAGATAATAGTTTGGAGACTGAATAGTTCTTGTATTGCATGTAACAATAGACTCTTACAGAAATTTGAATTTGTATGTTAAAAAGATATTAAAACGTTTATTACTCATATTTGATCCAAGGTAAAGCCTGCAGGCCCGATGGTATATATGTAGCAATTCTGAAAGAGGTTAGCTAACCAGCATTGCAAAGGCAGCTGTATTGATTTTAAGCGATCATAACATTTTGATGAGGTACGGGAATGACTGGATGAAAAACAGCATTATGGTTGTAGCCTATTTATAAGAAAGGTAATAAGGAAGATTGGAAAATTATATTCCAGTTAGCTTAACATTTCTGGTGGTAAAGGTTCTGGAAAAGTTTTTGAAAGTACTAAAAAGTCATATAGAGAAATATTTAGAAGATAACAAGTATTGTATGACTCCCAGCCCGGTTTCAGAAAGGGTAGGTCATGTTAGACAAACCTTTTAGAATTTATGTAATACATTTATTACTGGACCTTGCATTTGAACAGAAGGAGATCCAGGTTGACTATTGTAATTTAAACTTACTTTTAGCCCAAAGCTTTGATAAGGTTTCCCCACATAAGGCTGAGATGAAGAAGTTATGCAATGTGGTATAGGTGGAGTGGTAACATGGATTGGTATTAAAGAGTGGTGCGAAATAGAAAAAAAGTGTGTTACATACCTAAATAGCCAATAAATCAATCATAGGAACATAGTGAAGAAGTGCGGCTGTCCCACGGGGTTCAGTACTGGGGCCACTATTGTCCTCATATATTATAAAATGATTTTAGACCAGGGACTTAAATGCAAGGTTTCTTAAGTTTGCAGATGATACCAAAGTGGGCCCCCTCAGTAAGGAAATAGTGAAGGATGTACCATATAAAGATTCAAAATGATCTTGATGAAACTTCTTGGGTGGGAACAGATAATTTGCATATGATTTTAATAGTAAAAAGTGTATGGTTCTTCCCTGTTAACTCAAATAAAAGTTTTACTACAATATGAATGGGAATTGGCTTGAGTCTGTTGGCCAAGAAAAAGATTTAGGTGTGATTATAAGCAGCAAATTTGAAAGTAGCTAATCGAACATTTCATGTTTGAAGTAGAAAATAAAGACAGTTTGTATCTTGGAATAATAAATCGCAGATGTTGTTTTACAAGAGCAAGGAAGTTATAAAAGTAAAACTGTATTAATAGCTTTGTTTAGGCCAGTAATAGGAGTAGTTGTTCACAAGTTTGGGCCCCTTTATTTTTAAAGAAAGACGTTAGATATGCTTAGAGCGAGTGCAACGTAGCGGCGACAAGGATGACTTTTGGGTTGAGGGTAAAGAGCTATGAGGATGAGCAGGCTGAACGGATTTAGGAATGTCTTTTCTGTAGAAAGGCGGAATTCTCAGAGGGGACATGCATACAATTCTACAAAATATTAATCTATTTATAATACAGAGACCAATAAATTTTTCATGTTAGACAATGGACAGGTGACCAGGGGGCATAATTAAGAAGAAAGCAGAAAGCATGTATTCTTGATATAAGAAAGCATGCATTCAGTAAAGGGTTGTTAAATTTTGGAATGGTCTGCCAGACTGCCACAGGAGGTTGTTGAGTGTGACTCGATTGCAACATTTAGAAAGGGTTGGATAGGTATATTGGAATGGGTGGGTATCATATATTTATAATATTAGAATTTTAGCCAAATTGGGCGGGTTTTTAGTTACAGTAGTTATTAATGTTAGACTGCATGCGTGACCATAACTTAGTTATTAATGCATGTGGATGGTTTGGGTATCATATATATCATTAGTTTTGACTAAGCCAAATTAGGTGGAATTGGTAGTTACAGTAATTTGACCAAGCCCTTAGGGTGCGTTTGTTGGAATTTGCAATGAGCATAGTTATTGGTTAGTGGGTTGACTGGGACAGTCTCGACAGGCCCATGTGGCTTCTTACTGTCTCTATATTCATAATGTCTTATCATCATCCAAATGTTTCTCCATATGACTATTCAGTAACTTTTCCAAAATTTTTAGAACCAAGATGTTAATTAAGCTAACTGTTCTATAATTTCCAAAATCTTTCTCCCTGCCTTTCCTTTAAATAGATAAGTTATCATATACATTTTACACCTATAATATAACCCCTTCCCACTTTTCAATTTAACCTTATTTCTTTTAAACAACTTTGGTAATAATAATAATAATAATAATAATAATAATAATAATAATAATAATAATAATAATAATAATAATAATAATAATAATAATAATAATAATAATAATAATAATAATAATAATAATAATAATAATAATAATAATAATAATAATAATAATTAATAATAATATTAATAATAATTAATCCCAGGCACATCCTTTCGATATTAATATTCCAGGAGGAACGTCATTC
This sequence comes from Trachelipus rathkii, assembly GCA_015478945.1. Classification (NCBI taxonomy): domain Eukaryota; kingdom Metazoa; phylum Arthropoda; class Malacostraca; order Isopoda; family Trachelipodidae; genus Trachelipus; species Trachelipus rathkii. The sequence goes on from JABUQX010006113.1 coordinate 11,645, forward strand.
AAAGAGTCTGAATTTTTCACTCCAGGAACCTCCTTTGCTACCTTTGATATTTCCAGTTTCAAAATTGGGCTTGGGATTTGTTACGACTTGAGATTTGCAGAGTTTGCTCAGGTTTATGCTCACTTGGGTAAGTATCATAATCAACAACCTTCTTTCCCAAGATTGAGGGTGAGCTGCGCAACATACACCGGAAACAGAAAAGTAATAGAAGAACACGACCCAGGTCCCTTCAAGTTAGAGCTCGTCGCAGTAAAAAAAAAATCCACCCTAGCGCTTCACAAGACTGCGACGAACCCTCACTGTGGTATATCGTGAATGTAGTATTCATCCCTTGGACCAAGTCCACACCCATAACACCACAAAACCCCGCCATTCACTCCTATTATGCACCTTTTTTCTCGCCTCTGCCAAACTTACATTCCTTTCCTTCAGACATTCCTTTACTGACTCACTCCACTTTTTCTTCCGTCTCCTATCGGTCGATTCCCATCACACTCATCTGTCTATCAACTATCATCCATCCTTTCCACATGACCAAATCATCTTAATATACTTTCGTTTATTCTCTTATTTACGCCTTTCTTCACACCACACAACTCCCTAACACATTCATTTCTAATTTTATCAATTCTTTTCACACCTAACACGCCCCTCTGATTGTCCATCAGAACATATTATACCCTAGATCTATACCTCTGATTCCAGACCATAGTTTCACTACTATACATTAACACAGGTAACAACATACCCTCACGCAAAACCCCAGCGCACTAAAGACTTAGTTCCTTTGTATCTATCAAGGATTTAATTGCACCAGCCACCTGCCTGCCAATTAAACTTTCCTACTTCATTTTGCATCATCCGTTCCCTTTTCATCTAACATATATCCTAAATATTTCAACTCGGATGCTTGTTCCAGTTGCTCACAATCCAACATGACTTCACACCTCGTACTCTCCTCACTTACTACCGTCACATAACGCTTATCTACATTTACTTCCAAACCCCTCCTTTTACACACCCTACCAAACCTCTCAATCCTTCCAATCTTCCTACAGATTCGCCACGCAAAACTAAATCATCAGCGCACAATAAGCAAGGTACCCTACATTCTCTTCCATCCTCCATCATTCTAACACCCTCCACTACCTCTAATTCTTTCATCACCACCCTCCATATACAAGTTAAATACTCATGGAGGCATAACACATCCCTGCCTCACTCCATTATCAATATTAACCATTAACGTTCCACTCTTTATTCTTAAACAAGCCTCACTATCGACATACATACTTTTAATTTCATTCAGAAGCTCACCACCAATACCATATATCACTAACACCTGCCACAAATGAAAGTAGAGAGTAAAGTTTTCCTTTACTGCTACTATTACTATAGTTTCGTTCACTACTAGTGGGGACAAGATTATTGTTGTTTCAGTTACTACAGGGCTCAAAATGAAAGTTCTCTTTGCCCAATAAACTTAGAGAGGTCCCACAGTTTTTTATATGCCATCTACAATGTTTTGTTAAAATGGTTGTGGATCCTGAAAGTTTTTTTTTAAGCTAGTGTAAAAAATTAGTTGTAATCAGAGTTTAGAAAATGTCCAACTGTTATCTTCATGAGTCAAAAATTTTAGAATCGATAAAGGGTCCAAAATATAAAATTTTAATTATGACGTCACAAAACCTTCCCAGGTTTATACTAGCTTGGAACTAGCCAGCATGGTCTGAGCCTATATTTCACATTCGTCAAGAATGATTTGTTATATCAGTATTATTAAAAATACTCCTTTCCAACATCCAGGGTTCGTACCCGTACCCAACCTCCCTAATCTTCATTTTTCTCGTTGCTGTTGAAATTATTTGTTTCTGCAATTTCTAGTTAGTAATAAGAGTGGGATGGCTACAGAAATAATAATTTGCTTTAATTAAAATATCTGGACCGTTCCTGTTTTATATATTTTTGTTAAAAATGATTTTGATAAGATTTTTTGAAATTTGTTTGCATTGTATTTTTCAGTGATTTCCAACCCCCCAAAAATGGAATAATGCGAAATTTAGCTTTTTCTAGGAACCTAACCTAAAAAAAAAAATGCAGAGGTTGCTGGAAAAAAATGATAAAATTCAGTATAAAAATTTTATTTTCTTCTGGAAATCATTAAAATAATTTTTTAGCAAAGATATCACTTTCCCGTTTCACCCTTTCAGTGATATTTTTGTTAAAAATGATTTTAATATATTTTTTTTTTTTTTTTTTTTTTGTTATGCGTTTACATTGTATTTTTAGTGATTTCCAGAATTTTTTTTAAATGTTAAAATTTTGCACTTCTGGCAAGTTCAGCATTTTTTTTAAAACTTAAGGTTAATTAAAGTTTGGTCCAAGTAGCTATAATAAAGTATAAAATTCTCAAAGGGGTCTACTGGCATTACACTATGTAACACAAAAAATGTTTGTTCTGATTTTTCTTTTGTTTTTTATTCCCTCGTCTTCTCTTCATGTTAACGCTTCCCAAATCATCGCTTTTTAGTTTTTCTCTGGCATCGACCTGTTCTTCTGTCGTTTCCGACGGCAGGAAGTATTCTCCATCTCGCCCATCCACCCTTTTGCTATGGTGGTTACCCGTCCTACAAACACAACAAACACACTCACAAATTTTTTCTTCTTCTCTTAGTTTTCTTATTTAGTTAGTTTCTTTACTGCAATTTCAAAACTAATGTATTTAATCAGTGATGTTTCTGCTCAGCATCGAACACCGTTTTTGTGTTACGACGGCAGGAAGTATTGATTGGCATCCCATTTTTTATTGATTGTCGGTGTTACACCGTTTTACAAAAAAAAAAAAATGTAGTTTCTGATTTTTTATTGTTTCTTCATTCAGGGTTTTTTTATTTGTGCAGAGTTCCACAGAATATGTTGTTTTTAGTTTTCTCATGTTTTTTCTTTCCATTTTTGTGTTTACGACGGCAGGCAGTATTTATTAGCATCTCATTTTGTATGGTGGCATCCGTGTTACAAAAAAAAAAAAAATAAAAAACATTCATATTGTATTTTACACTTCTGATTCCTCTTATTGTTAATTTAATCTGATTCTATACCCTAGTGTTGTTTTAGTGTTTTTTAGTTTCTTCTCTAGCATCGACCGTTTTTGCTCGTACGATGGTCAGGAAAAGTACTTTAACCACAAAACCAAAATTAGAAGAGATGCCCAAAAATCAAATACTCCTGCGCGTGGTAACACAAACACACGGTCGATGCTAGAGAAAAAACTAAAAAACATATTTAATTCTGCCATAACACTGAATAAACAACAATCAAAAAATTCGGAATGAAAGAAACAAAATTTTTGCTTCTTTATATATAGCTAACCGGTACAACCACCGATACAAAACTGAGAGCGATGGCACACTAATTACTTCGCTTGGCCTTTCAGATCCGTAACACACACACCACGGTCGATGCTTAGCTGCACACACACTAAAAAATTATTTCGGAAATTCTGCATATAAACAAAACTGAAATAAAAAACAATGACAAAAATCATAACGAACAACAAAAAAAAACTTTTTTTGTAACATTGTGTTATGGAGAAAAAAGGGTAAAAAGCTTGATTACCTAACAGATGTAGCATGGTATAGGAATTACTTTTGTATTATCAGAAAAAGATTGGCGACAGGATAAAATCTGCGATAAGAATGTTATACTCTCTAGTATATATTAGTAATATTTTAATGTTTTGGTTTGTTTTTATAAATTAAACAGTCCATATAGTAGAGTATTACGAAAAAATAATCAAATGGTTTGTTTTTATAAATTAAACAGTCCAAATATAGATGTTTACAAAATTAAAATTTATATTTAAAAAAAAAAAAAAAAAAAAAAAAAACTACCTTTAACGTGCTTTACCCATTTTTCAAGAGGGGGTAACAGGGGGGGGACTACAGGAAATCGAACTTTAAGACTGGCTATCCCAAACCAGCGCCACCAACGTGTTCGCAGTCGTTTTAATTCTCGCCCCCAGGTAGAGAAACTCCCAAGCTCCAACTGCTACGCGGAGGATTGAACCAGCGTCCTCTCGTATGAGTCGGCGAGGCAACCTCCTATTGGGAAATAATTCTCAAACTTTACTGCCTCTTTAAATCAAATTCTGCATATTCTCATTACCATTACACGCTAATTATTCAGAAAAGTTTGCACACACGAAAAAAAAATTAACGCTGAATAAAAAAGTAAAAACTGAGTTTTTGTTTGCGTTTTTGAAAAGTTTTTGATTGGGCCAACCCTGATTTCCCTATGGTAGTTACTATATTTAATATATTTCCTTTTATACAAAAATTAATATACTTTAAAATTACATCAATAATTTGAAACCAGTATATGAAATAAAATTATCTATAAAGTTATGAAAGTAAACAAAAATAGTATCATGGATTTGTAATTTTAAATATCAAGACACTCGAGATGCCAGTGGGTTGAATTTTGAGTCATGCAAAACCATTTTTCATTTCGTTGATGTGCAAGCATTTTTGAAAGTCATATGGGCTGGTTTGATCAATTGCCCTAACACTAGGTAGCAATTACGTTTAGTTTCCGAATAGGGCTATACGCGGGATGAACTTTTTTTTTTTTTATAGTTCGGTCAAATATTAAATCATTTCAATATTTTTGTAGAGACTTCCAATCCTTTTTCCTCTTAGAATGCCTATCTCCTCCTAGTTATCCAAATTATTTTTATTATTTAGAAAATATCTTGCTAGTGATTTGTATTGCATGATTCGCTAAATCTTTTTAATTTCTTGTAACAGGATGCCATGTAATAGTTTATCCAGGAGCATTTAACATGACAACAGGACCACTTCATTGGGAGTTACTCCAGAGAATTAGAGCAGTTGATAATCAGGTATTTTATTTTTTCTTTAATGGATTTCGTATACTTATTCCCATGTATTTATAGTATTTTTTTTTACGACTATTTTAAAACTATGCAGCTTTGGACCCCTTATTTGCTCCATCTCCACAGATCTGGTTTATACTGGTCCTGTTTCTATCGAATTTTTAATAAAAAAAAAATTACTGAGGGCGATTAGTGTCCGATTCCTTTCCGAAAGATGTAAATGCAGGAAGGTTGAAGGTCTTTATCGGAGAGTTTCAGTATGTCCGTTATGAATTTTTGACTAAAGTTCTGGGGCTTGCCCCCCCCCCCCCCACCCCACTTAGTATAGTACCCTTTAATATTTGATTTGCATGTGTGTTAGGGTTGCGAGAAAAAAATATATAGTTAGAATAGCCAAGCTATAATTCCAAAAGAAATCTTGAGTATTATAGTTGAAACAATTTCCTACGCTATTGATTACGGACTGTACTTTATTTTCTAGGTGTATATTGCTACAGCATCCTTGGCACGTGACGCTTTAGGACCTTTTATTGCATGGGGACACTCGACGGTTGTTGAACCTATGGGAAAGGTATTGGCTACTACTGAAGAAAAGGAAGATATTGTCTACTGTGAACTTGGTAAGTAAAGTATTTCATATCTGCTGTGGTTCAACGGTAAAAAGTGACTTAGTCGTGATACAATCGGTTAGAGTTCGATATTATAATTTTTCAGATCTAAAACATTTGGAAGAAGTAAGAAACATGATTCCAATAACATTTCAGCGCAGAAGTGATGTCTACGATGTTATCATGACTTGAGGGGAAAGAATTCACTCAAGAAAAAGCTTAAATATATATTTTGTAATTTAATGGTTTGTTTACAAAATCTCAAATATTTTACTTAATTACAATAATTGTTATTAGACAATAAATTATATCTACTACTACTATTATTTTTAATTCCTGGAAGGGATGGGGAAAGAAATAAACTCTTTAGTCCTCTCTTTCACGCTTCGACTTCTTTCTCTTATGTCTATGTGAAGGAGAGCGTGACCTGGACCTCGTTCTTGATCTTTTATGATGTCTAGATTTCGACCTACTTCTAGATCTTCTCCGGCTGCTGTGATGACGTGATTCACGTTCCCTAGACTCTCGATCTCGCGATTCCCTGAAATGTGATTAAGAATTAAATTATGGTTGCCATTATTTGGGTCTTTGCAAGCAGATTTTTCAATCGAACCAATAACTCACCTCATTTTCTCATAATCGCGATCTCTATCACGATCCCTATCTCTGTCGTCCTTTGAAGATCGGGAATGGCTTGAACCCATTGGACCCATAGAGTCTTCATCAAAATAACCGCCAATGTTCCCGTGAGGTGGTGGCATTGGTGGAGGTACACCAAGACCATCGGGAGCCCATCCAGGTGGTGGAATATTTGGTGGTGGTATTCCTCCCCATGGTCCAGCAGCTGGAGGAGGGGGTGGGAAATACCCTGGAGGAGGTGCAGAAAAGAAGTTTTCTCCATAAGGGTTTCCACCAAAACTGAATAGTAACAATAAGAAACTTTTTAATATTATACTGAAACTAACACAAACAATTACAGCAACAATAATGAGTAAGACTATAAAATTTCATAAAAACAAATCTGTAAAATTAACATTAATATTTCCTTTAAAATTTTATACAATTTACAAATGCCTATCCATATAAAGAGAAATTAAAATCTGATACGAACTCCATATCATCATAATTCGGGCCTCCGCCTCCTAACACTTTGTTGGAATACGTTCTTCTATCTGCCGTCATCACCTGCAACAAAATAATAATAGGTAAATAATTACAAGGAATTTATTAGGTGTTAGTAACGATTTATTGTGTGTTAAGCCTTTGCCCTATAAACAAGGGTTTTATAGACACTGTGAATTTTGTCATTTTAAAAGAACCCACAGGATTAATTTATTGTTAAAAGATTCTTGAAATAATTTTAAGTTTATAAATACGGTATATTCAGATTTGCATATAAACATTTTTTTTCACTTAAAGTTATGCATATGTTAGGAAAACAAAAAAAAAAGATATATCTGATAACGATGTAGAACTTGTTAAAATGATAAATATTCTTATATCCAAAATTTAAACCTAACATTTTAATAAATTCTTCAATGCATTTAAATTACCGATGACCAAATATGAAAATATTGAACTGAAAATAAAGATTTAATTAAACATGAACAAATTGATCTTCGCCTATCTTATGATCGAAAGAGAATTGAACAATTTACAAGGATGAACCGACGTCATAGTTTTTCTTTTGTAGAAGTTTTATTCTTCATTTAAAAAAAAGTGGTGATATACAATAATTACGTTATTATTATAGAATCTTTTATTTGAGAATTTGATTATCCATAAAAAGGGGGTATAAAAATTTCCCCTACTGTTTTCAACACTCCCCTAAAATAATAAATAAAAATCTTTTTGCACAATAGGTATCAACAAACGTGTAAAATGAATTTTAATTAGCTAGCATCTGAAATATAATTTACGAATATAAGTTTAAAGAAAATAAGTATTCAATGATAGATAAAAAATAGCATCAAGTTAAACAGTCTCCTATTGTAATGTCTTAAACAATTATCATTAATAATTTTTTTCATAGGCAAATCAAAATAGCAAATTATTAAGAAAATATCATTTTCAGAAAGGATAGTGAATACAAACTCAAGAAACATAAATTAACTAACTTTTAAATAGACTAAAAAACTATATATATGCCATTGATATCAAGTTTATATTTGAACAATGAAAGTTAATAACATGGTTCACTAAGAATTTGTTCTTACCTGAATCGTATTACCCCCGGAGGGTGGGAGACGTGGAATTATATCATCATTTGACTTAATATTTGGTATTCCAGAACCTTTTTTCATGCCACCATATTTACTGTTTTCATTGACGATTGAAACGGGAATATTTCCTGATGATAACTGTAACGAAATTTTTTTTATAGGTCTTAGTAAATTGTCATTACCTCCTAATGAATGAATCTTGGGCGATTATACATTAAAATTACAAAACTTTTCCTACAGACATGTAAAAGCATTTCTTTACGAATATTATCCGAAAATTAACTGATTTGATTGAGGTCGAAAAAATTTGTAACATCTATACACACACACTCATTCATACATACATATACACGTACACACATTTCTTATATCCTAAACCTCTTAAGCAGAATCTCTCTCTCTCTCTCTCTCTCAAGCAGCTAATGACGATCTTTATATGGCTTTTTATTATTATTTCTTTTTAATTGGGAGCTGGAGGTAAAAAAAAACAAACAATAATGAAGCTAGGGCCTGGCAACATTAAAATGGAACCAATGCCAGAGTTGGAACCAACAAAAAAAAAATAATAATAACAGCTGAGTAAATTGCTAAAATATATTTCTACTTTAAAACCTACTAAATAGTTTTGTTGCTCCACAAATTTAAAAACCAATTCATTTTTGTAGTATCTGATAATACGAACTAATATTAGACTAGGAGTCATACAAAAAAGCAACTAATATACAGCGGGTATTAACTTAATTCTTCAACCAGAAATAATAAACATCAAACTATGAAAAGTGTTTCAACATAATGAGCTGATAATTGCTACCTCCAAACCATTCTCATTCCTAATATTCTTACCATATTTATAAACAATTACAAAACATAAATTAAAACATTATTGTTATTAGTTCCTTACCCCTTTTCCGATGTTTATTCCAAGCCCAACGAGCCCGACCCCTGACTCATTATTTCTCATCCTTTTCTGCCTCTCACAGTATTTAATCCACGTGTCTTCTGTGAAACCATAATTAAAGTAGTCAGATAAGTCAGCACCAGGTTTCCTGTAATAATAATAATAATAATAATAATAATAATAATAATAATAATAATAATAATAATAATAATAATAATAATTCTTTCTTTCTTTCTTTCTTTATCTTCCTCTTTTCCCCAAGACTGGGGGTAAGGTGCGTGTCATGCATCGAAAAGGAAAGCAGTAGAAGAATATGACAAAAGTCGAAAGGAAAGCCCAGCCTTATCGCCCCCTCTGTACCATTAATTAGTGAGAACTCGTCACAGACAGAAAATCCACCCTAGAGCTTCATGGGACCGCAACGGACCACCACTATAGTAAATCGTCAATGTAAGGGTTCATCCCTTGGCCCAGGTGGGCCACAACCATACCCCCATACAAAACCCCGCCATTCACTCCTATTATGCACCTTTATTCTCGCCTCTGCCAAACTCACATTTCTCTCCTTTAGACATTCGTTCACTGACTCAATCCACTTTTTCTTCGGTCTCCCAGCCGGTCGGTTCCCAACACACTCGCCACTATACATCCGCTTAACCAACCGACTATCATTCATCCTTTCCACATGACCAAACCATCTCAACATACTTCATTTATGTTCTCTCATTTACCCTTTCTTACACCACACAGCTCTCTAATACGTTCATTCCTCATTTTATCAATTCTTCTCACACCTAGCATGCCCCTAAGATTGTCCATCTGAACACATTGAACTTTAGATCTATACTTCTTATTCCAGACCATAGTCTCGCTACTATACAATAACACAGGTAACAAACATATACCCTCATGCAGAACAATAGCGCACTCAAGACTTAGTCCCTTTACATTCACCAACGATTTAATTGCACCAGCAACCTTCCTGCCATTCACAACTTTCCTACTACACTCTGCATCATCCGTTCCCTTCTCATCCAACACATACCCTAAATATTTAAACTCACACTTGTTCCAGCTGCTCACATCTAACATAACATTTCACACTGAGGCCTGTCCTCACTCACAAACTTATAACCTTACTTTATCTACGTTTACTTTCAAACCCATTCCTTTACACACCCTGCCACCCCTCCCTCACCATTCCTCTTCAAACACTCCCCACACTCACAACACAAAAAACCAAATCATCCGCATATAATAGGGTTAGGGCACCCTCCACTCATCATTCTATTCTCCATCATTTCTAACACCATTTCCTGCCATCCCCCCCCTATTTTCATAACCCCATCCATATACAAATTGAATAACCAAGGAGACATAACACAACCCTGCCTCACTCCGCTATTAATACTAAACCAATCCCTTTTGACACCATTTATTCTAACACACACCTCATTATCGTCATGCATACTTTTGAATCCATTCAGAAGCCTACCACCAACATCATATATCACTAACACCTGCCATAGAGCTTCCCTATTAACCCTATCATACGCCTGTTGCAAATCCATAAAACCTAAATACAATTATCTTCTCCCTAATTTTCTCAATCATTTGTTTCAATGTAAAGATTTGATCGACATCCTCTACCACTCCTAAACGCACCTTGTTCTTCACCAATCAGTCCTTCAGTCACTCGACGCACTCTTTCGACCAAAACACCAGCATATATCTTCCCTACAATACTCAATAAACTAATTCCCCTATAATTTCTACAGTTCCCCTTATCTCCCTTACCCTTATATAAGGGTACTATTACTGCTCTCCTCCAATCCCTTGGAACTATACCCTCCATAAACGCTTTATTACACAACTTCCAAATCCAATCAATCACCATCTCGCCTCCGTTCTTGATCATTTCACCAGTAATTTCATCTATACCTGCAGATTTACCATTTTTCAACTTTCTCACTCTACCTATTACCTCCTCCTTGCTAATAACCTCATCCCCAAAATACCTATTCCTTCTTGCACCATCAAAACCACACACATTCACTATCACCTCTTCATTAATGCCAATATTATGCAGATTTTCGAAGTGTTCTTTCCACACTCCCCTCACATCCATTTCATCAGTTACAAAAACACCATCCCTATTCATTATTCTAAGCAGGTTCCCCTTATTCTCATTCTTAACCTTTCGTGCTTCCTTCCAGAAGAGCTTCCTATTCCCTTGTAAGTCCCCATTCATCCTCCTTCCAAACTGTTCATTTACCTCTTCTTTTCTCCTACGTATGCACCTTTTAGTATTTCTTTTTTCCTCCTTATATAATTCCAAGCATCTTTCTTTTGAAACTTCATCATTTGCTTTTAGTACATTCAACCACGCTTCCTTTTTACTTTTAACCACTTGCATCACCTCTTCATTCCACCACTCGCTGTTAACATTCTTACTTCCTACTTTAGCACATCCACATACTTCTTTTGCACTGCTAACAATTACTTCCTTCATTTGCTCCCAGATTTGTTCACTTTCAACTTGTTCACATTCACCTGATTTTTCTTGCGAGCGCTGTTACATACTTATCCTTATTACCTTGTCCTTAACTTCTCGCTTTAATTTTACCCACTTTCCTTCCGTCACACCCTCCCCCCCCAGTCCAAGCCCCCACTAACTTAATTTTACATAGAACAACAACATGATCCGATAATCCCATTCCTAAACCCCTCACTGATTTAACATCCAACACATACTTCAACATCTTCTTCACCAACACTAAATCAATCATACTTTTCACTTCGATACCATCTCTACCTACACCAAATCTAGTATACTTATGGATACTCTTGTTTTTAAAGAAAGTATTACTACACACATACCTCTCTCCTCACAGAAAATTCAAATCACCTTCCTACCATTCTCATTTTCTCCGACACCCGCAATACTACCTTGTTATACCATCCCTTTTTTGATCACCTTACAACCATTCAGGTCCCCCAAACAATAATAAAAATAATAAAAAATAATAAATAATAATAATAATAATAATAATAATAATAATAATAAAAAAAAAAAAAAAAAAAAAAAAAAAAAAAAAAAAAAAAAATAAAATAAAATTAAAATAAAAATTAAAAAAATAAAAATAATAAATAATAATAATAATAATAAATCGCTGTGCAATTAAATCTTTGGTGAATGTAAAGGACTAAGTCTTGATGCGCTAGGGTCTTACCATGAGGGTATGTTGTTACCTGTTTGTTATTGATAGTATGAGCTATGCGTCTGGATAAGAAAATATAGATCTAAGTTCAATGTGTTCAATGGGCAATCATAGGGGCGGCTAGGTGTGAGAAGAATGATAAAATGAGGAATGAACGTATTAGAAGTTTGTGTTTGGTGTGAAGAAAGGTGTAAGTAGAGAATAAATGAAAGTAGTTGAGATGGTTTGGTCATGTGGAAAGGATGTATGATAGTCGGTTGGTTAAGCAGATGTATAGTGGTGAGTGTGTTGGGAACCGACCGGCTGGGAGACCGAAGAAAAAGTGGATTGAGTCAGTAAAGGAATGTTTGCAGGAGAGAAATGTGAGTTTGGCAGAGGCGAGAAAAAAGATGCATGATAGGAGAGAATGGCGGGGTGTTGTAAGGGGGTATGGTTGTGGCCCACCTGGGCCAGGGGATGAACCCTACACTTGACGATTTACCATAGTGAGGATCCATCCGGTCCCGTGAAGCTCTAGGGTGGATTTTCTGATTGCGACGAGTTCTTACTAATTAATGGTAAGGGTGGGCTTTCTTTTCGACTTTTGTCATATTCTCCTACTGCTATTCTTTTCCGATGCATGTAACGCACCTTACTCCCAATCTTGGGAAAAAAAGGAAGAAGAAGAAGATAATAATAAAACTTCTTTTTAACGTGCTTTATCCCCTTCTCAGAGGGTAACACGGAGGGACTACAGGAAATCGAACTTTAAGGCCGGCTATCCCAAGCCTGTCGCCACAAACGTGTTCGCGGCCGTTTTAATTCTTACCCCCAGGAAGATAAAACTCAGACTGCTACGCGGAGGATTGAACCAGCGTCCTCTCGCATGAGAGTCGGCGAATCAACCTACTACGCAACGAGGCGTTCAATAATAATAATAATGTCTAAATATGCTTATTTATTTATTAAAATCATTTTGAGAAGGGCAAAATATCATTTTTCAAAATGTATTTTTACTTTCTCTTGGCAACTTTCCTTCAGATTTAGCCTATAATGCTGTGTGAATTTTAGCTACAAACCGCCAAATAATCCTCAATTCAATACATTTTATTATCGACTTATACCGCCCCACATCTCAACTAACCTTGTTATGAAAAAGGAACCTTCACAATTCCTTCTCCAACCCTTCATGTAAACAGAACAAACCTCAATTCAATACAAAAGATAACTTTAACGCCATTTAATTTATATAGTTTTGGACATAACCCTGAAAATTACCTATTTTTTAAATTTTGGTTCATAGAACTATGGTAAAATTTTATGAAAATAAATGAATAAAAGGTCCAAACGAATTATTCAAAATTTTCTCTACTAACTCAACATGTTATTTGCGAATAAATCGTGCAATTTCCTCTTCCAAAATACTATCAATAAATAAAAATCAATCCAGCTATATTTTATAGGAGTAGGTAGCAGGGAAAACCTTTCGTGACTCCAGATTTTTAAAACCTCTGCGTTAAGGTCGGTGAGTATCAGAATTTTTCACACCAGCCAACCCTCCTTTACTTTTAACCCACAATTAAACTTATTAATTTAGTAGCAGTCTTGTCTGTTTGCTAAAAAAAAATTCTATTTAGCATAAACTCTTAGGTTAGGTTAGGGTAAATCACTTCCTTTAAATATTATTAGTCATACCTGAACTATCTACTCATTTAACTTTTTATCAAAGATTTACAGCTATGCATTTTACAGAAATTTCAATAATAATAATAACTGTAATAATAGTACTATTACTATTACAGAAATTTCAATAATAATAATAACTGTAATAATAGTACTATTACTATTACCTTTAATAATAAAAACTAAAATTTTCTTTATAGATTTTCTTTCCAGAGGTTATTTTTAAATATGTTAAAATCTATAATATAAATACTATCGAGTTAATATTATAAACAAAAAAAAATAGTAATTAGCAATAATTTTAAATAAGAATGATAGATGTCAACTATAAGTAATATTTCCTGAATACCAGTAATTACAGTATCACGTAGGTTTTTACTTTCCAACAAACATTTGGGTTGGGTTGGTTGGCAGGGGTTGGGTGTAGTGCGGCGAGCCACGCAATTCGTGTCCCGGTGCGGGTGTGCTCTGAAACAAGATGCGGTGCAACAAAAATGAAATGGCTTTTGGTGCGTGATGCGCTTAGCCGGTGCGGTGAGAAAATTACGGTCCTTCGCCACCCCTACTACAAGCCGTATTATATATATATTTTTTCCCGTGTAAGGAAGGTATTCTGTTTTCCCACACGGGAAGCAGCTAGGAAAAAAAAAATACTTAAATCTGTTCAATCATAATTCTCATGCATGCCTGACCTTATTATTTCTTAATATTCCACACATCTTCCACGTCGTTTATGTAAAAAAGGGGAAGATGAACAGGAAAATGTTATGCGGGATACGACCTTTATAGGTTAGTGATAGCCTTAGAATCTGATGAATTTTTTTCTATATAATTATAATCTTGATTTATTACTTTATACTATTTAACTTGATACATGTTTTACACAAGTTAAAAACAAAACACAACCTTTTCCTTTTCCTTGGCTCAAAGAGGTGACTGATAAAATCTAAAACCTTAACAAAAGATTAAAGGTAAACTCAATGAGAAGGATTATATATGAAACCAAGAAAGCCTAAAATTTGATTCCAAATATTTGTACCAAGGGCGGAGGAGCTGATGCGCCACTTAGTTTTGGATGGAGTCAGAACAATAGCAAAAAAAAAATATTTTTCATATTTGTACTTGCCAGTGAAAATAAAGTAGTTAGAAATAAGATTCTTTTTCACTATACCTCATAAATTTAACAACCTAAAATTAATGATTTCATAAGTGTAAATGTAGCAGGAACTAAAAAAAATAGGAGATAGCCAGAATTGGGTAATTTTAAAGTGACAACAGCCTGAACTGGAATTGGAGTCCGCAAAAAAAAAAAAAAAAAAAAAAAAATTTACCAGCTATTCATCCATCTTCATAACCCACAGGGGCTAAAACTGTAATATTTCCCCATCCCAGAATTACAGGCTTTAAAGATTAAAGGTCTTACAAGCAGAGATTAAACAACTTACCTCCATGGCTTATCTTCAAGTTCCGCTAAACTGTAATCTTGCGCAGGAACTCCGTTAACCTTCCCAGTTGAAGTAAAATCATCATCCTTCAGTCCAGATGTAGGAGCTGCCTGATATATATATATATATATATATATATTATATATTATATATGACAAAGGGATACTCTTAGTAACCCACACATTATAAAACTTAAATTGATATATCCTATATATATTATATATATATAAATATATCTTATATATATATATATATATATATATATATATATATATATATTAATATATATATATATATTATATCATATATATATATATGATATATATATATATATATATATATATATATATATAGTCGTAGAAGGGGCGACTAGGGGACGGGGGTAGTTGGGTTGGCTGCCCACTACCACCTATCTCTTGCTAGGAATTGCTAATGCACGCCTCGGAGATGGTCGTGATCGCCGTAAAGGGCCTCTAATTTTCGGCGAAATTGTATTGAATCGTATGGGTACATGGAATGTCAGCAGGAATAAATGTTGAGGAGAAGAGAAAAGAGGTGATGGATGTATATTTAGAAAGGCAAAATTTGATTTGCTCGCTGTTGACAGAAACAAAAGGATGGAAAGGAAACGGTTGGAAAATGAGTGGGTGTGTTGAAATGGTATTGCTGTGTGGAAAGGAATGAGAGGGGAGAGAAAGGAGTTGCAATTTTGATGAGTGACTTTGTGGTAATAGAGCGTATGAGTAGACTGTGGTGTGGTCCTAGAATTCTAATGGTTAAATTTAAGTATTGAAAAGGTCAAGGTATGTGTGGTTGTGACGTATGTCCATCTGAGGGAACGTTGAAGAGAGTACGATTTTTGGGATTAATCTGAATGATGTTTGGATGGGGTGAGTAGGAACTTCAGATTGATAGTGTTGGGGACCTGAATTGGTTGGATGGTGATCAAAAAAGGGATGCGTATAACAGGAATTTGGGGTGTCAGGAGAAAAGAGAATGGTAGGAGGTGATTGATTCTGTGAGGAGGAGAAGTATGTGTGTAAGTTGAATACTTTTCTTTAAAACACAAGAGATATCCATAAGTATACTAGGAGTTGGTGTAGGTTAGAGATGGTATCGAAGTGAAAAGTATTGTTGATTTTGTTTGTAAAGAAGGAGATGTTGAAGTATGTGTTGGAGTTAAATCAGTGAGGGGTTTACGAATGGGATTATCGGATTCATTATGTGTTCTATTGTAAAATTAAGTTAGTGAGGCTTGGATGGAGAGGAATGTTGTACGGGAAGGAATGTGGGTAAAAATTAGAGTGAGAAAGTTAAGTAACAGTAATAAGGATAGGTATGTAAGAACACTCGAAGTAAATCAGTTTGAATGTGAAACAAGTGAAACTGAAACAAATTCTGGGAGCAAAATGAAGGAAGCAATTTTTAGCAGTGCCAAAATGAAAGTATGTGGGATGTGTAAGGAGGAAGTAAGAATTTAACAGTGAGTGTGGTGGAATGAAGAAGTGAAGCAAGCGGTTAAAAGTAAAAAGAAGCCTGGTTGAATGTACTAAAAAGCAAATGATGAAAGTTCAAAAAGGAAAGATGCTTGGAATTAATAAAGAAGGAAAAAAGAAATACTAAAAGGTGCATTCATACGAGAAAACAAGAGGTAAATGAACAGTTTGGAAGGAGATGAATGGGATACAAGGGAATAGAAGCTCTTTTTGGAAGGAACGCGAAAGGTTAAGAATGAGAATAAGGGGAACATGCTGCTCAGAATAATGAATAGGGGATGGTGCTTTTGTAACTGATGAAATGGATGTGAGGGGAGTGTGGAAAGAACACTTCGAAAATCTGCATAATATTGGCAGTAATGAAGAGGTGATAGTGAATGTGTGTGGGTTTGATGGTGCAAGAAGGAATAGGTATTTTGGGGATGAGGTTATTAGCAAGGAGGAGGTAATGGGTAGAGTGAGAAAGTTGAAAAATGGTAAATCTGCAGGAATAGATGAAATTACTGGTGAAATGATCAAGAACGGAGGCGAGATGGTGATTGATTGGATTTGGAAGGTAATTTTAAAGCGTTTATGGATGGTTTATAGTTCCAAAGGATTGGAGGAGAGAAGCAGTAATAGTACCCTTAATAAGGGTAAGGGAGATAAAGGGAACTGTAGAAATTATAGGGGAATTAGTTTATTGAGTGTTGTAAGGATGATATTTTTTTTTTTGAGTCAGTGTACAGGACCCACCACGGCTCACAAAGCGGCCACACTGGGTTGAAAAAAAATCAACACCATGGGCGGGTCCTGGAACATGCATATTTCAAACGTCAAAAGAAGATTTAAATAAAGAAATGAATATTCAGTCAATTAAAAATAAACAAAAACTAAACAAATGTACATCCTTGCATTATAAAGTCCTAGTATTACGTAACAAAATCAAATATTATAAAGAACATTCACTTCTTGAAGAAACAAGAAAATAGAGTTACTACTAAAGTGGGAAGATTCGGATAAGATATGGGATAATCTTTTGGAAGGTGTTATGGATCGTAAAGTAGGGAAATTGACAGCGGCGGAATGGAAGTCCAGCTGGAACAATCAAGAAGATATGGCAAAGATTTGCGGGGTATGACTTCGACAAAATTTGCAAATGGGAGGGGGGGTTCCGTAACATATAGAAGATATATGCTGGTATTTTGGTCGAAAGAGTGCGTCGAGTGACTGAAGGACTGATTGGTGAAGAACAAGGTGCGTTTAGGAGTGGTAGAGGATGTTTGGATAAAATCTTTACATTGAAGCAAATGATTAAGAAAATGAGGGAGAAGAAGAATAAATTGTATTTAGGTTTTATGGATTTGCAACAGTCGTATGGTAGGGTTAATATGGAAGTCTATGGCAGGTGTTAGTGATATATGGTGTGGTGGTTGAGCTTCTGAATGGAACAAAAGTATGGTATGACATAGTGAGGCCGTTGTGTAAGAATAAATTTTGGTGTCAGAAGTGATTGCGTTTAGTATAATAGCGGAGTGAGGCAGGGTTGTGTTATGTCTCTGGTCTATTCAATTTGTATATGGATGGGTTATGAAAGAAGTGTTAGAGGTGGGTGTCACAAATGGTGTTAGAATGATGGAGAATGGAAGATGAGTGGAGGTGCCCTACCTATTATATGCAGATTGATTTGGTTTTGTGTGTGGCGAATCTGAAGAGAGTTTGAGAGGATTGGTAGAGAGATTTGTAGGTGTGTAAAAGGAGGGGTCGTTTGAAAGTAAATGTAGATAAGAGTTAAGGTTATGTTGTGAGTGAGGACAACAGTCCTCAGTGTGAAGTTATGTTAGATTGGTGGAGCAGCTGGAACAAGTGTCCCGAGTTTAAATATTTAGGGTATATGTTGGATGAGAAGGGAACGAATGAGCAGAGTGTAG
>JABUQX010006113.1:35000-40000 GCA_015478945.1 Trachelipus rathkii
TACTCGAACGATGAAATTACCTCCCATTTTTAATGGTGCGTCTTTCTCTTTTGCGTTCATATTCTCTTCATTTAACACTCATTCCTCCAGGCAATCATATTACTAACCACCCATTTATCCACATATTTTCATATACAGCGTATAGTAAAGTACAACACACCCACTTCTAGATTAACACCCTACGAGACAACCCTACTACTTCATTCCCTGTGTGCGGGGCGAGAAAGAATTTCCCACATCGTAAGTCCTGCGTGTCGTAGAGGTCGACTAAGGGGCGGTGGCATAGTTGGGTTGGCATGCCCCACATACCACCTATCCTTGCTGGAATGGCTGATGTAATGCCTTCGGCGAGATGGGTCCTGATCGCCGTAAACGACCTTCTACTTTCGGCGAAATTGTATTGATCGTTATGGGTACATGGAATGTCAGAGAATAAATGTTGAGGGAGAAGAGGAGAGAGGTGATGGATACATGATTTAGAAAGGCAAATTTGAGTTTGCTCACTGTGACTGAACCAAAGATGAAAGGAAAGGTTGAAAATGAGTGGTGTAGTGTGAAATGATGTGCGTGCTTGGTGTGAAAGAGAATGAGAGACGGGAGAAGAAGAGTTGCAATTTTGAATGAGATGACCTGGGTACCAAAGCTATGGCTAACTTTACACATAGTGTGTGTGTAGTTCCTAGAATCTAATGGGTAAATATTCAAGTGTAGAAAAGGTCAAGGGCTGTGATGGTTTGTACGTATGGGCCATCTGTGAGGGAAGTGAACGGAGCACGATTGTTTTGGAGATAAATTGAATGATGGTTTCTGGTGGGGTGAAGTAGAGCTTACAGCTACTTGATAAGTATGTTTGAGACGCGGCCTGAATGGTTGGATATAGGTGATCAAAAAGGGGATGGTTATGTATAACAGGTGGATTTTGGGGTGGGGGAAGAAAATATCGAGAGGAATGGTAGGGAGTGAATTGATTTCTGTTGGAAGGAGAGAGGTATGTGTTAGTAACGTATACTTTCTTCTGAAACACAGAGTATCCATAGTATATAGAGTTGAGTGTTAGGTATGAGATCGCTATCAAAGTGGAAAAGTATTGAATTGATTCTTGTCGTTGGTGAGAAGGAGATGTGAGAGTATGTTGTTGGATGTTAATCAGTGAGGGTTTAGAGAATGGATTAGTCGGATTCATTATGGTTGTTCTATGTAAATTAGTAAGTGGGTGGCTTGGTTATGGAGAGGAAAGGTGGATACGAAAGGAAGTACAGGTAAAATTAAGAGTGAGAAGTTAATGAGCAAGAGAATAAGGATAAGTATGTAAGAGCGCTCGCTAGTAAATCGGTGAATGTGAAAGGTGAACAAGGTGATACTGAACAAAGCTGGGGGCAAATGAAGGAAGCAACAATTGTATGAGTACCGTGCAAGTGAAGTGTGTGGATGTGCTAAAGTTAGGAAAGTAAGAATGGTTAACAGCGGAATGGTGCGAGATGATACAGAGGTATTGAAAGCAGGTAAGGTAAAAATAAGAGCTGTGGATTGAAGTGTACTAAAAAGGCAAATTGATGAAGCTTTCAAAGAAGAAGATGCTTGGAATTTAATATAAGGAGAAAAAGAAATACTAAACAGGTGTATACGTAGGAGAAAACAAGAAGTAAATGAACAGTTTGAGACAGGACGATGGACATGAGGACATACAAGGGAAATAGGAAGCTTTTCCTGGAAGGAAGGGCGAAAGGTTAAGAATTGACAATTCAAGGGGAATCTGCTAAGAATAATGAAAGGATGGTGCTTTTGTTACACCTGGATTGAAATGGTATTAGTGGGGGAGGTGGGATAAGCAACACTTCAGAAAGCTGCACAATAATAACAGTAGTGATTGTAGATGATAGTGAATGTGTGTTGATTTTGATGGTGCAAGAGGAATAGGTATTTTGTTGGGATGAGGTTATTAGTAGGAGGAGGTAATGGGTAGGGTGAGAGAGCTTGAAGAATCGGTTAAATCTGCAGTATAATGAAGATTACTAGTGAAATGATTCAAGAGTGGAGTCGAGATGGTGCATTGATTGATTTGGAAGTTGTGTAATAAAGGCGTTTATGGAGGGGACTTATAGTGCCAAGGGATTGGCAGGAGAGCGTAAATAGTACCCTTTGTATAAGGGTAAGGAGAAAAGGGGAATCTGTAGAAATTATAGGAATAAGTTTATTGAGTATCGTCTGTAGGGAGGTATATCGTGGGTTTTTGGTGAAAGAGGTTTTGCATCGACAGTGACTGATGACTGATTGGTGAAGAACAAGGCGTTTTAGGAGTGGTAGAGGATGTGTGGATCAAATCTTTACATTAAACAAATGATGAGAAAATGAGGAGGAAGAAGAATAAATTATATTTTAGGTTTTATGGACTTACAACAGGCGTTATGATAGAGTTAATAGGGAAGCTTGTATGCAGGGGTCATTAGTATATTATGGTGTTGTGGTAAGGCTTCTGAATGGAATCAAAAGTATGTATGACGATAGTGAAGCGTGTGTAGAATAAATGGGTTGTCAATGGTGATGTTAGGATTAATAGCGGGTGTGAGGACGGGTATGTGTATGTCTACTTGGTATATTCAATGTGTATATGGATGGCTTTTGAAAGAATTCGAGGTGGGGATGCATGGCAAGGATAGAGTAAGAATGAGGGAGAATGGAAGGAGTGAGGTGCCCTACCTTTGTCATTCAGGTATTTGTTTCTGTGTGGCGAGTCTGAAGAGAGTTTGAGAGGATTGTGGAGAGATTTGGGTGTGTAAAAGGAGGGGTCTTGAAAGTAAACTTAGATTGCTTAAGTGTATGTTGTGTGAGGACGTAATAATAGATACCCTTTGGTGATTGAGCAGCTGGAAGCAGTATGTCCGAGTAATATATTTAGGGTATGTGTTGGATGACGAAGGGAACGGACGATGCAGGGTAGTAGGAAAAGTTGTAACTGGCTGGCAGGTGGCTGTTTGCAATTAAATCTTTTGGAATGTAAAGTGAAATCCATTGAGTGCGCTAGAGTCTTACCATGGACGATATGTTGTATACCGTTGTTATTGTTATGGTAGTGAGAGTATTTGGCCTGGAATACAGAAGTATAGATCTAAAGTTCAATGTGTCAGATGGGACAATCTTAGGGCATGCTTGGTGTGTAAAAGAATTAATAAAGTGAGGATGACGTATTAGAAAGTGTGGTCGTGCTGTGACCAAAGGATCAAATGAGAGAGATGCAACAAAAAGTATGTTGAGATGGTTTCGTCAAGTGGAAAGGATGCATAACTCGATTGGTCAATCAGGGATGTATTGTTTCAGACTGTCTTGAAACCACTGAGCTGAGGCCGAACGGAAAGTGTATTGAGTCGTTTTGGTGAACGAATAGTCTGAATTACAGAAAAGTGATTCTTGGCAGAGGCGCAAAGAAAGTTCCTGTGACAAGCACAGGAATGACGGGGTGTTGATATGGCGCATGAGTTGTGCCACACATTGGGGCAGGGATGAACCCGTACATTGACGATTTACCTAGAGAGGGTTCACATCGCCATGGCCCCATATTCCATGGGTTGGATTTTCTGTACTGTGTCGAGTCTCTCACTAATTAATGGTACAGACGGCGGTTAAGGCTGGGCTTTCTTTTGCGACGTTTGCCATGTTCTCGCCACCGCTTTCCTTTCCGATGCTTGTTACAGGCACCTGATCCAGAGTGGAGAGGAATGAGAAGGTGAAAGAAAGAAAGAAAGAATATATATATATATATTATATATACTATTAGTATATATATACTATAATAATATATAATATATATATATATATTATATATTATATTATAATTATAATATATATATATATATATATATATTATATATATTATATATATTATACAGATATAGTATATAATATATATTTATAGTATATATAGTATATATATATAGATATATTATTTATAATATATAGATATATATATATATATACTATAATATATATATATATTGTCATTTAAATTTCTAACCAACACTAAAACGTATAATCATTCTCATGAAATTTTAATCTATAGCTTTGAAATGATAAATAATTAATTTTCCATGTTGGTTAATTATTATCAGTTAGCAATTTTAGTCACCTACTAATATATACGGTTGAGAGAAAAAAAAATACCTAATATTTTTCATGTGGAGTAAGAGCAAAAATATATTTCACCTAACCAAACCTAAAAAAAAAAAAAAAAAAAAATTTGTAAGTGAAAAATAAACTGCTTCTAAGTTCATAGTTACTTTGGTGAGAATCATACCCGCATAACAAAGAACTTACTTTAGAAGTTTCTTCTTCATCTTCGTCTTCTTCTTCTTCTTCATGAGTCTGCTCTGGTTCCTCTTCAGAAGCAGATTTGTCCGCCTCTTTTTCCTTTGCATTTGAATCCTCTTTATCGTCACCATAGAGCCACTCATCTTCATCTTGTAAATCAGCCATTTTTTTTTTTATTGCTGTAACCTTACGTGTATTCAATATAAACTTTTTCAATAGTGCTCAAATTAAAAAGTTTAGATTTTTCATCTGTAATTAATTCCTATAAAAACAAATATAAATTTTTTTTAACTTCTATAAAATAAATGTAAAAATTTTTAAATTTAAAGTTTTAAATTCCATTTTCAATTAGGGGGGATAGAGCAAAGTTTAATTTATGATGCAATTAGCGTTTAGTTAATTTTCTTTCTACTAAAATATAATTTTCCTACTCAACATACGATGTACAATAAGTCTATAATCATTTAGTACATTTTTTTTTTTTATATAATCATTTAGTTCATTTTTTTTTTTAAATATGGTACTGTTACATAAATCTTAACACTAAATTTAAGCAAGCAATTACAAATAAATTTTTATTTATTTTATAAATTTCTAAATCGGTACCAGAAATACTAAATAAAAAAAAATAAAAATAATAATAATAATAATAATAATAATAATAATAATAATAATTGATTGTTTTTCTTATATTTCTG
>JABUQX010006113.1:45000-92500 GCA_015478945.1 Trachelipus rathkii
ATATAATATATATATATATATATATTATATATATATATATTATATATAATATATATATAGCTATAAGTAAAGGTAGCACAGGACTCCACATATTTTCATGAAAAAAACATTTTCAGTTCAAAAAAATTTCTAAGTTCAGAAAAGGTTATGTTAAGTTAGGTTTTTTAAGAAAATTGTTTAGTGGCAAGCTTCTGGCATAATTCCAGAAGCTTGCCAACTAAAGAATTTTCTTAAAAATTTAACTATATACTTAACTTTTCTGTAACTTAGAAATTCTGTTGAACTTTAGAAATTTTTTCAGAAAAATATAAATAATTTTTGCTATACCTTTACTTATTTTGTTATATATATATATATATATAAATATATATATATATAATATTATATATTATATATTATATATAATATATATACTAAAAAAAAATTCTTCTTTGACAAATTTTATACTGAAGTTAAAATTTTTTTTGAAAATTTACATTTCTAAGTAAACACAAAATAGGTTTTAGAATAAAATATATTTTTATATTCAGCTACTCTTTTAGTTTTAATACATTAAATTAATGTATACGTAATTATCAAAAAATTTAATTTTTTAAAAATATTTTATATAAATGTAGGCGAAATCAGTTTCTTTTACCTTTTCGAACAATATATATTTATATGGGTAACACAGATATCGGAAAACTTACGATTATCAGAAACAATAATCAATATCTGATATCCTTTTCCAAACTATTACTAAAACTTTAAATAATTGGTAATTATTGAGTTCAACAGATTCTAAAAAAATCTATTTTTTTTAAATCCATCAGTTTTGATATTCCTAGAAGCAACGTTACCAAATATTGTTAGTAAAAAATTAAATTTTATGTTCGAAAAATCAGTAAGGTTATGATGAGTTTGGTTAAGTAGATACAGATTTACTGTGTATAATTAACAAAACTTAGCGTAACCTAAACTTAATGGATCCTAAAATGATTTTAAACAAAAAAAATTTTTTGGTAGATTGATTATATTTATATATGAGAGAGGTTTGGCGCCACTGTTTTAATACTTTTACATGGGGATGAAAAATATAAAAAAACGATCAGAAAAAAATATCGATATTTCATAAGAATCTGCTAAACTCAATAATTACCTAATAATTTTTAAAACCATTTTTGCAAATTAAATAACTATTTATAGTTTTAATACAGTATTTACATGAACCAAAAGTCAGTAATAGGCCAACTTCACAATTACCAAATAATGTTATAGACATTTAACAGACTTCATTTTAATGCATTTATTTATCCTGAAAAATTTTTTGAAAATCTGAGTAGGGGCCCTTAATGTAAACAATTACCAAAACTTCAAATAATTTATTACCATTTTTGTACATTAAATATTTGTATTTTTAATACGGTTTTTGTATAAATTGAACTAGACAACGCTGCACAATTACCAATTGGATTTGTTGTGGTTCTTCCCAACTAGTACCATACCTTTAATTTTTCTTTACAAGAAATTAGTTGTTGCCCACTAGCCTACATTAGTAGCTTACTTCTCTAATCTATTTCTGTATATTTAGTATTGGCAGTTTCTAAAGGGTGAAAAATCTCCGTGATTGCTGTGAAGCTCACTTATTACTTAATCTAATTAATGTATCTTTGACACCACAAAGATTAGTAAATCAACTAAAAATTTAGTCTACTTACTAAACTACCATACTAAAAAATTATCGGCACCGACAAAACATTTTTTGTTTACACCATACACTAGCCTAACACTTCTACTTGATCGAGCTCAGACTTTGCAGAGGCCCAAACAGTCTCCAGTCCAGGTATTTGATTCCTAACCAGTACTTTCCATAAATTGTTCAAATCATATTCTTCAGAATTCTTCTGTTAACCACTACCTAGCCTAACGTTTTATGATACGTACAATTTTTGGATTATCAAGAGAATACTAGGTTGCATTTACCAACCACCCAAAAAAAAAGCTTTAAAAAAATAAATAAATTGGAAAGTAAATTTCACAAATGAATACAAAACTAAAAATAAAATTATAAAAAATTAAATGATATCACATTTAAATTGATTATTAATTATTGTAGCTTATTGTTTACGCCACAACCAATAATCAATTTAGATGTGGTATTATTTAATTAATTTATAATTTTTTAGATTTCCATTTATTTGTTATAAAAACTCTAATATACTTCCACATATTTCTTCTATTTTATTCATTCATTTAATATTTAGTTTTAAGTTGCAATACAGTGTTTTAGAAGATTTTATTCTTTCACAATGGTGTCTAGCTTTTAGTTTTAGCATGTTGAAATGGTTGAAAATTCACTGATTTTCAAGTTCCATGTTTCCCACTTAGCAAATCAAGTTCACTGTGTTCACATGTTCAGAAAATCAAATATATCAAAGTTAAGATCAAATAAGGTATAAGGAGTTAAATTTCTCTTTCATTACTATATCAATCTTTCTATATTCTTTTGTACCTTAAACTAATCAAATTACCCCTAAGTTTAGTAAGGACTACAAATTATAGACATAATTACTTACGAGAACTTACCGAAGAACATTTTCACTTCGAAAAAAAACAAAAAGATAAGACCCAGTAGATTACCAATTTCACTAATTTTAAGTTTTTTTTATTGTGAAATTTACTTTCCAATTTATCTATTTTTTCCCCCTACTTTTTTGTAATGCATTCTCTATTTTTGCACTTTTATTTATATATATTTATTCACTTTATCCAGCTTAATGTCGGTGATATAAGAAAATTATCATATTTTCTAATGTTTATTTCTTTTCTTCTGTAGTATATATATTACTTGTGAAGCAGCTTCTTCTTATTCTAAATGCACGTATTAAAACTGAGATAATGGTTATAGCCGATATAGCGTAAACATATAAAATCTTTATACACTTCCAAAAAATCATTTATTATTTCAATTAATCAGTTTAGTGTTTTGGTTCTTAAAAGTTATGTTTTTCATTGATATTAAATTATAGTTACAAATTTATTGTCTGGCTATTATGGAAGTTGGCAAAGCCGTTCTCTTTTTATTTGTGTATGCAAACGGTAAGAAATGCTTAAGTTTGCGCTCGTTTTGTCAAATTTAA
This sequence comes from Trachelipus rathkii, assembly GCA_015478945.1. Lineage (NCBI taxonomy): Eukaryota > Metazoa > Arthropoda > Malacostraca > Isopoda > Trachelipodidae > Trachelipus > Trachelipus rathkii. The sequence goes on from JABUQX010006113.1 coordinate 48,120, forward strand.
CACCAAATCGTAAGGAATTTCCTTAATTCTACATGATTGCTATTTCCCGTGCTTAGGAATTTAGGACGTGCCTACAAAAAATGTATGCAAACCAAATGTCGATAGGGAGTAGGCAGGAAATTATTTTTACTTTCCTTTTTTTTATAATAGTCAAGGAAGAATTGTGAGCATCGACCTTAAAAATAACATCATGCCAAATATTTGTGTGGTAATCATATTTTTTTTTCCTGTTTGATGTAATCGTTAAGAAATCAAATGGTAATATTTTCACTACGTGGTAGGCCTCTTTTAATTTGGGACACCTATGATGTTTCATTCAATAAAATCAGTTTTAAATCTATTTTTTTTCAAATCGTTGAACTACTCAACAAAGATTTACCACATAAATGAGAATGATTGTTTCTAGTCAATTTTGGTACGATAAAAACGAATTTGATTTTAAGAGAAATGTTACTTGTATAACGTAAACATTTTTGAGAAATTTGAAAAACTAAAATTTTTTAAAAATTCCGTAAATATACGTGATTTCACACAGCAGTGATATAATATAGTATTATATAACTAATAAATATTGATTATATATAAATATAATATATATATATATATCTAATTATCTTTTATTATATATATATTATTTATATATATATATAGTAATACTATATACTATCAATGTAATTATAAGTGATTAATACCGCCTACTATAAATAGTACGCATATTGAAGATTACTAGTACATGTCACAACCGAAAAAGGCTGGTAGGTTTCGAAGGTCGTTGACGAGTCAAGTGTTTGCCAGATTTGAGTGTGAGGCGTTTGACTCTCTTTGCACTCACTCTCTCCTCTCTCTCTCTCTCTCATTGCCTCTCGTCGAGTATAATATATATCTATAGATATATATATATATTATACTATATATATTATATAGTAATATATAGAATTTTATACTGAACATATATATATATAATTATAATATTATATATAGATTTTCTTTATATATATATTTAAAGAAATTATTATAGAGTATAATATAGGGTATTATAATAGTCATAGGATAATATATAATAAAGTAGTATCTAAATAGGTAGATAAATAAATAAATCGAATATATATATATATATAATAAATATATATATATAATATAAGTATAAATAATAATATATATATTATTATAAATATAATTTAATAGTGTATAATATATATTATATATTATAATATAATAGTAATATAGTATAATATAATATATTAATAATATTAATAATATGTGTGTGTGGTGGTGCTGTATGTTTTGTGTTCATAAACTTAGGTTTAGGCTGAGTTAGATTAGGTACTAGGTAAACGCTAACCTCAGAACATAAAATAATGGAATATTATATATATAGGGGTATATTCATATAATATAATCTAAATTATAGTAAATATATATATATATATATATATATAGTATATAGGAATATATAAATATATATCATGATATAGGGTATAGTATTAGTTAGTAGTAATAATTAGGTATTAGAGAGAGAGAAGAGAGAGTGGAGGAGAGAGGAGAGAGAGTCAAACGCCTAGACTCAAAAATCTCGCAACACTTGACTCAACGACCTCGGAAGTTACCTACAGAAGTACTACACACATTTGACCAATATACTAAATAGTTAATATCCTTACAAAAAATTTATATAATATAAGTATATAGTAGATCCTATATATATAATATATATTATATATAGTATAGTGAGTTATATATATAATATATATGCTATCAGACTCGTATACAGGCCCTATATAATACTGTCTGTAATAGTAATATAAATATAGTATATAGTAATATATATATATATATCATAGAAAAACTATCGTATATTAGCTTATAGTATATGAGGTACTAATATAGTATAGGTATATACTTATATACTATTAATATATATATATATTTACTATAATTTATTATAATATATATAATTAATATATATATATTATAATATATATTAGTATAATATAATATATAGATGGAAGATAGATAGATAGATAGATGATAGAATAGCAGTACGATAGATCAGTTAATAGATAGATGATAAGATAGATAGATTGAGACTAGATAAAGTAATTAATATGTACTGTATTCGACCCTTAAAGCAGTAAGTTAATAAAGCAATAGCGCATGGCCGGCTGGGAGTGGGGCTGTTGTCGGGCGTTTGCAGACCGTACTGTTTTATTGAAGCTTACTGCCTTTAGTCTTTAAAGCATTGCATGCCCTGATATGGTAATACATGGAGTAGAATTTTGATTAGAGGTAGTCACTCAGCATTGCACCAAAGGCACTGTATTTGATTTCTTAAGGCGAGTCTATAACGAGTTTCGTGATGATGAGGTACCAGATGAACTAGAAAACGGCATTATGTCTCGGCACTGTTATAAGAAAGGTAAGGTAAGGTAATATTGCCAAGGTAAATTAATCGCCAGTTAGCCTAACAATCTCTCTTGTAAAGGTTCTGTAGCACAGTTATCGTTGAAAGGTCATAAAGTAGGAAAAAGTACGGGGAGAGAGGAGAATAAGATATAGAAGAGATAAGAGAGAAGAGAGAGAGAGAAAGAAAATAGAGAGATATAAGAATGAAAAGAGAGGGCCCGGAAAGAACGCGGGGGCGGAGAACGGGCGGAATCCAAAGGCGAACGAAGTACCAGGCAACCCCAAGAGAGCGCCATCTCAAGAGAGGTCAAGCCGAAAAGGCAGAAGCTGACGCAAGCAGGCAAACAAAAAAAACAAAAAAAAAAGAAAGATGAAGAGAAATGGAATCAAAGACAAGAGAAAGAAGAAAAAAAATGAAAGACAAAAAAAGAGAGATCAAGGCAAAAACGACTGAGAAATATTTAGGGAAGAGAACAAAGAGATATTGAGTAATGGACTCCACAGCATCGTCTGTTTCAGCAACAAGGTAGGTATGTCAGATCAAACCTTTTAGAATTTCATTGGAATACGATTAGCTGATGCATTGACCGAGGAGATCCAGATTTGATTATTGTTATTCTGACTCTTAGCAAGCTTTATGATAGTTCCCATATAAGGCTGATGAAGAAGTTATTGCAATGTAGGTAATAGGATGGCAGTTAAGGTACATGCGGTTGGATTAATAGAGTGGTTGCAAAAATAGAAAACAGTAGTGTGAACAACTTAAATGGCATAAACTCATCATGGGAATATAGTTGAAGAGTGTGTTCCGACGAGGGGGTTCAAGTGCGGGGCCACTATTGTTCCTCCAATATATATAAATGAGTTTATGACCCAGGGGACTTAAAATGTAAGTTTCTAAGTTTGCAGAGATGATACAAAGTGGCCACCTCAGTTTAAAATAGTGCAAGATGCATAAAGCGAATTGGAAAGGATTAAATATATAATAGAAGCCTTCTTGAGTGGCGAGATAGTGCAAGGAGCAAATTATTAATAGAGTAAAAACGTTATAAAGGGCTTCTTGAACAAAACGTTAGTTAAAGAGTTTTTAAACTACGATATGAAATGGGGATGGGCTTGAGTCTGTGGAAACCAAGAATAAGAATTTAGGGATGATTATAAGTCAGATAATTTGAAACAGTAGACTAATCAGTGTTTGGAGCATATGGAATTAAAGCTAAGTAAGATAGCTGGGGCAATAATAAATTCCGCAAATGTTGTTTACAAGAGCAAGGAAATTATAAAAGTAAACTGTAATAATAGCTATGTTATGAGGCTAGTAATAGAGTATTGTGCACAAGTTTGGACCCGCTTATTTAAAGAAAGACCTTAATTTTCTAGAGAGAGGTGGCAGCGTAGAAGCAATCAAGATAGATTTCGGGGTTGAGGGTTCTAGAGCAGAGGAGAGGTGAAGGAAGTTTAGAGAATAGTTTTCTGCAGAAAGCTTAATTTTTCCCACTGTGACATGGGATAATAAGTTCTGAAAAAATATTACATTCTACTGAATAATATATGAGACCAACACAAATGTTCATAGTAGAGAGACAGATGGACAGGTGACCAGGGAGCTATAATAGAGAAAAGGGGATTAAGAAGAAGAAGCAGGTGCCTCTTGATTATAAGAAAGGCATGCATTGCCAGTAATAGGTGTTGTTAAATTTTTGGTTAATGGAGTCGTTGCCACAGTAGGGTTGTCGAGTAAGTTACTCGATTAGCAACATACAGAAAGACATACTTGAAGATTAATATCTTAGAAGTTAATGAATTGATCAATATAAATATATTTATGCCACAAACATGCAAGCAATTTTTATTTAGCATATTTTAGCAGTTACGATGATTATTTATGTTTAGGCTGCATGATTGACCATAACTTAGTGTATTAATGGCATTTGTGAGTAATTGGGTTTGAGGGTATACACAATAATATACTTATTAGTTTGAGCTAAGCCAAAATCTGCATGGTTAAGCCATTGTGGATGGTTGTGAGGATATCATATATGATAATATACTGTATATAGCTCTATACTATGTCCCTTGATGATTTTAATATTTTCAGATATGGATGGATTGTGTTACAGTAATATTGCAAGCGCCTAAGGGTCTTATGTGGACGATTTGCTAAATGAGCATGTTTGAGTTAGTGGGTGACTGAGGACCAGTTCGAAGGCCGATGTAAGCTTTCATTACTGGTCGAATAAGCTAAACATCTCAACATAAAGAAAATAGTGCATAATTAAAAAACGGAAAGAGACAAATGAAAAAAAGGAATGAAAAAAAAAAATTTTATTTAACAGATTGATTAATATATATTTATAAAAAATAAAATAAAAAGATAAAAAATAGACAATAAATTATTTGTATAAGCACAACATATTAAAGAGAGTTTAAGAAAGAAAGAAAGAATAACTTTAAACAAAAATAAATAAAAACTTTAGCCAAAATATAAATTTAGGATAAATAAATGGATTATTGAGGCCTGAGATATCGCATTATTTATTTATAATGTAATAGCCTAAAGATTTTCCTATTTAGTATATTTATTCTGTGTGGGTCAAAAAATCCCTTATCTGGAGTTCGGTCACCCTCCAATATCTGATATGTGAGGGTGTCTTACCATTCAGAAACTCCTCAGGAATCATCCTTCGTCATGTTTCAGTATGCGTAATGATGATGTAACTACATTAAATGGGCCAAAGCAGATTTTAGTCTTATCATTAAAGGTGACCTCACACCAGTTAGGGTGCTTCAAACTCTCCGCAAAGCAATTTTGAAAATCATCAATATTACGGAAGAGATTTATGAGGGGTCCGGAATACAATGTAAAAAATGGACTTAACCAATATTGGGATAAATATTAATACGAAATCTATGGCTTTACTCACCACTGAAACCGTCAACTTGTGCATATCTGTCGTGTGCCTCACATCTCTAGACTTGTTCTTTTTCCTTCTTCATACATTTCACTCTACTTCTTGCTCTTAAGCATTCACCAATTGACCTCTACCATTTATTTATTGTTTTTGTCAGGAGGATCCCTTTTAGGAGGCATACTAGAGACATTTTTGAGAGGATGCTAGAAACCCCAAGAAAATGTAGATCTAGATGCTCGATAATTGAGAAAGATGTCTTAGCAGGCTATTATACGATTTAGATGTGATAGATTTTCAACTCTGACAACGGCAGGAAGCTCCGAGATTAGGCAGTGCACCGCATTAATATGGCTTCATTCTCACTAATCCTACCTCTTATGTTATAGTTTAGGTATATCTATATAACCATCAAATTCGGGATCTATGGGGTCGGAAACATGTAAAATGACACCAATATTGGTATATTAAACGAATGTATGCTTACTCACCACTGAACCGCAACTTGTGCAGTACTCTGTATCGTGTGCCTCCTCCATCTCTGACTTGTTCTTTTTCCTTCTTCATAATTTCACTCTATTCTTCTCTTACGCATTCCATTTGACTCTCCTTTATTTATTGTTTTTCGTCAGGGATCCCCTTTAGGAGGCTCTGAGACATTTTTGAGGATGCTGAAACCCCAAAAATGTGAATCTAGATGCTCGTTAACCTTGGGAAAGATGTCTTACTCGGGCTATTATACGTTTGTGTATAGATTTCAACTCTGACAACGGCAGAGGCTCCGGTGCAGTGCACCGCATAATATGCCTTCTCCATCTCTACCTTGTTCTTACTTCTTTTTCCTTCTTCATCCACCATTTATGTTCTTCTCTTATGCATTCCATTTCTCTCTCCTTTATTTCTTCTATTTTCAACTGGAACCCCTAAAGGGTCTTCGTACAATCCTAATGGTTCTGAAACCTTCAAAATCAAGTTCCAAGGGTTCGCTAACCTAGGGAAAATAGCTGTTCCCCTTTGAAAACATTCTTCAGATTTTCATTTTCATCCTCTTCCAACTTTTTAACATGTACAAACTTCATTGTTCACCAATCTTTGCTGATTAACTTAAAGCTTGAAAATCATAATGAAATTCTCACTGGTTAGAGCTTATTAATAATTGCCAAAGCGATTTCAATCAATATTTCTCTTTAAAAAGAATGTCAAATGTTATAGAAAGAGCCATTCTAAGTATTTTGTGTCTAACATAGCCTAATATAATGCAATATTTGTCAAACACCACATATTTGAATGACTGATCAAGGGATCTGAAGAGTGTCTAAAAGCATCTTCTGGTCACTAAGTATAGAAAAATATATTCTCCTTCCGTCCCAAGTAATTGAATAAGTTATTTAAATGTATTTCCTTCCAAAACAGATCAAGCATAAGCTTTCTTAAACTATATAACAATAATATTGAAGTAAAACCAGGCTTTACAACAGTGCTTGGTTCCAGCAAAACTGGACCATAAATAATGGAAAAATACGATCAAATGAAAGGTTCCAAAATTTTCCTAAATAATATCGCAGCGAATCAAGCACATTGTCTACTTAATTGTTGCTTTACGCTTTTTTTTCGGGGGGGGGGATCCTCCCTATCAGACACATCGACACTATTTGAAGCACTAATTTGTATACGAAAATTATTATATTATCATTAATGAGATTTAACATTGCAATACGTTAAAAATTGCGGGTGAAAAATTATAAAAAAAAACAAAAAACAAAGTATTGAACTACTGTAGTAGTTTGTTTTTCTGCCATCCTTCCTACCACGCACCACGAAAAGCAACACAAGGGCAAAGTGTTAAGTGTGATGCAATTTTTTCATATTTCCCCTCCATTTTTGGTGACTTTGACAAGGTAGTTAATAAGAAAGGTAAAATATGCAAGCTTACATCTTTAATCGTGTTTAAAAAGTAACTGCATTCAATACTTTGAATAGCGAATACATAAGAGTAAAGTTTTAAAATACGAGTCGCTCATTTCAGGATAGAGGTAAGAGTTAAAATAAAGCAATTTGAGAACCGACTCCCAATATAAAACTATGTGAATATAAAAACTCACAGGGCTGCGGAGTCGGTAAATCTTTTTGCCGGCTCAGACTCTAAAATGCTCGAATCAGATTCGGACTCTATACATTTAAAATTTCTCGGCTCCGTCCAGAGCTCCATCATTTTAAAATATCTGGCTCAGAACCACTTTTTTTTTTCTCCAGCTCCACCAAAAACGGTACAGCTGCAGCAGCCCTGGCTTGAACCCAGATGTATTTATAAGCATTACAATTAGAAATTATAGTAATTAAATAACTCTATATTCGCTTTCGTTTTTCACCATTGATATTTTTCTGTAGATAAAGCGATAACCAAGTATGTCACATTCTGTCCAAGCCAGTGGCGTACATAGGGGGTATGGAGTCGAGGGGCTACAGCCCCTCCCATAAATTTTGATGGAAGCAAAAGTAGATCGAAATTTTTAAATAAAAACAATGGAAAAATGAGCAACAGAAAAAAAAGATTGGTACTCTCGAAGACATTCAATCCCTCCCGAAAAAACAGCACCCCCACCCCCCCCCCCCCAAGAAAAAAATTCTGCGTATTCCAGTGTTCCAAGTCACACAATTTCTCAGAATATAATAATTAATAATATAAATATCAACCAATATAATAATAATAATAATAATAATAATAATAATAATAATAATAATAATAATAATAATAATAATAATAATAATAATAATAATTAATAATAATAAATAAATAATAATTAATTATTACAAATTAAACAATTTTTAAGTAATAAAACACGCATACGTAAAAAATTTTAATTATAAAATATATAATCATTACACAATTAATCCATCAAAAAAAAAAATAAAAAAAAAAAAAAAAAAATTCATAAAACAAAAAAATTTTTACTATCTTTAATAACAAATACTATGTCTTCCTTATGATTTATGTCTAAATTTTCCAATTGCTTGCATAATTCACAAGTAGTATTGGGATCAGCAGCCGAAAGTAGATTACAAATGTTTTTGATCTTTTCCAAAATCATAACCTGTTTCAATAATAATAATAATAATAATAATAATAATAATAATAATAATAATAATAATAATAATAATAATAATAATAATAATAATAATAATAATAATAATAATAATAATAATAATAATAACTGCGAACATGTTGGTGGCGCTGGTTTGGGATAGCCGGCCTTAAAGTTCGATTTCCTGTGGTCCCCCCGTGTTACCCTCTTAATAGGGGATAAAGCACGTTAAAAGGTAGTTTTTTTTAATAATAATAATAATAATAATAATAATAATAATAATAATAATAAAATTTTTACATTGAAACATGATTAAGAAAATGAGAAGAAGAATAAATTGTATTTAGGTTTTATGGATTTGCAACAGGCGTATGATAGGATTAATAGGGAAGCTCAATTTCAGGTGTTAGTGATATATGGTGTTCGTGGTTGGCTTCTGAATGGAATCAAAAGTATGTATGACGATAGTGAAGTGTACGTAAGAATGAATGGAGTAAAAAGTGATTGGTTTAACATTAGTAGCGGAGTGAGGAAGGGATGTATTATGTCTCCTTGGTTATTCAATTAAATTTGTAAATGAATGGGGTTATGAAAGAATTGGAGGTAGGAATGGCAGGGGAAGGTGTTAGAATGATGGAGAATGGAAAGGGGTTGAGGGTGCCCTACATATTATATGCGGATGATTTGGTTTTGTGTGGCGAAACTGAAGAGAGTTTGAGAGGATTGGTAGAGGTGTTTGGCAAGGTGTGTAAAAGGGGGGGGGGTTTGAAAGTAAATGTAGATAAGAGTAAGGTTATGGTAGCGAGTGAGGACGGTCCGCGGTGTGAAGTTAAGTTAGATAGTGGGCAACTGGAACAAGTGTCTGAGTTTAAAAATTTAGGATATATGTTGGAAAAAAAAGGGAACGGATGATGCGGAGTGTAGTAGGAAAGTTCTGAATGGTAGGAAGGTGGTCGGCGCAATTAAATCCTTGATGGATGTAACTGGACTAAGTCTTAAATGCGCCAGGATTTTGCATGAGGGTATGTTGTTACCTGTGTTAATGTATAGTACTGAAACAATGGTCTGGAATAAGAGGTATAGATCTAAGGTTAAATATGTTCAGATGGACAATCTTAGGGACGTGTTAATTGTGAAAAGAATTGATAAAATAAGGAATGAACGCATCAGGGAGTTGTGAGGTGTGAAGAAAGGAGTAAATGAGAGAATAAACGAGAGTACACTAAGATGGTTTGATCATATGGAAAGGATGGACGATAGTCGGTTGGTTAAGCGGATGTGTAGTGGCGAGTGTACTGGGAATCGACCGGCTGGGAGACCGAAGAAAAAGTGTATTGAGTCAGTAAAGGGATGCCTGAAGGAGAGGAATTTGAGTTTGGCAGAGGCGAGAAGAAAGGTGCATAATAGGAGTGAATGATAGTTTTGTGAGGGAGTATCGTTGTGGGCCTTGCCCATGGGGTGAACCCTACATTGACGAGATGCCACAGTGAGGGTCCATCGCAGCCCCGTGAAACCCTTGGGTGCATTATGATGACTGCGACGAGTTCTCACATAAGAGTATAAAGGGGATGGTAAGGCTGGGCTTTCTTTTCGACTTGCGTCATATTCTTCTACAACTTTTCTGTTCCAGTGTATGCTACACACCCCACCCCCAATCTGGGGATAGGAGGAGGATAATAATAATAATAATAATAATAATAATAATAATAATAATAATAATAATAATAATAATAATAATAATAATAATAATAATAATAATAATAATAATAATAATAATAATAATAATAATAATAATAATAACTTCTTCTTTATCCTCCCTTTGTTTCCCACTAGATGTGGGGTAAGGTAACACGCAAGGAAACAGGATTGTTAAGCAGAAGTGAATGAAGTAGGTCGGAAGGAATGCCCTCCCCCCGTACCATCCCCTCTATACCCTTAAGTGAGAGCTCGTGGGAGTCAATAAAAAAATCCACCCTAGGGCTTCACAAGACTGCGAGACACTTTCACTGTGGTATCTCGTCAATGTGGGGTTCATCCCCTGTGCCAGGCCCACAACCAAACCCCGTTCACAAAACACCGCCATTCACTCCTACTATGCACCTTTCTACTAACCTCTGCCAAACTCTCATTAACTTTCATCAGATATTTCTTTACTGACTCAATCCATTTTTTCTTTGCGGTCTCCCAGCAGGTCGATTCCCAGCACACTCACCACTATAAATCTACTTAACCAACCGACTATCATCCATTATTTCCATATAACCAAACCATTTTAATACACTCTTGTTTATTCTCTCATTTACGCATTTCTTCTCATCAAACAGCTCCCTAATGCTTTCATTCCTCATTTTATAAATTCTTTTCACACCATAACACCCTCCTTAGATTATCCATCTGAACAGATTGTACCTTAGATCTTTATCTACATTTACTTTTGAACTTCTCCTTTTATAAACACCTTGCATTAATGACATCTATTAATAATAATAATAATAATAATAATAATAATAATAATAATAATAATAATAATAATAATAATAATAATAATAATAATAATAATAATAATAATAATAATAATAATAATAATAATAATAATAATAATAATAATAATAATAATAATAATAATAATTATAAAATAATAATAATAATAATAATAATAATAATAATAATAATAATAATAACTAATAATAATAATAATAATAATAATAATTATAATTATAATTATAATTATAATTATAATTATAATTATAATAATAATAATAATAATAATAATAATAATAATAATAATAATAATAATAATAATAATAATAATAATAATAATAATAATAATAATAATAATAATTTAATTGAAAAAGAAAATGTTACAAGATTTTACACAATTAAAATTATAAAATTTAGGGGCGTGCTAGGTGTGAGAAGAATTGATAAAATGAGGAATGAACGTATTAGAGAGTTGTGTGGTGTGAAGAAAGGTGTAAACGAGAGATAATGAAAGATATGTTGAAGATGGTTTGTCAATGTGGAAAAGGATGAATGAAAGTCGGTTGGTTAAGCGGATGTACAGTGGTGAGTGTGTTGGGAACCGACCGGCTGGGAGACCGAAGAAAAAGGGGATTGAGTCAGTAAAGGAATGTCAGCAGGAGAGAAATGTGAGTTTGGCAGAGGCGAGAAGAAAGGTGTATAACAGGAGTGAATGGCAGGGTTTTGTGAGGGGGTATGGTTGTGGCCCACCTGGGCCAGGGGATGAACTCTAATTTGACGCAATTTACCATAGTGAGGATTTCCGTCGCGGTCCTGTGAAGCTCTAGGGTGGATTTTCTGATTGCGACGAGTTCTCACTAATTAATTACCGCCCCGGTAAGGCTGGGCTTTCTTTTCGACCTTTGTCATATTCTTCTACTGCTTTTCTTTTCCGATGCATGTAACGCACCTTACTCCCAGTCTTGGGAAAAAAAGGTAGAAGAAGAAGAAAATTGTTAAAAAAAATTGCATACTACTACTACTACTACTACAACTAACAATAATAATATTACTAATAATAATGATGGTAATAATAATAATCTAATAATAATAATAATAATCAAATCAATAATAATAATCATTTAATAACATTAATAACATTAATAATAATAAAAATAATAATAATAATAATAATAATAATAATAATAATAATAATAATAATAATAATAATAATAATAATAATAATAATAACTATTATTATTAATTATTATTATTTTTATTATTTATTATATTTATTATAATAATTATTATTATTAATTATTATTATTATTATTATTATTATTATTATTATTATTTATTATTATTATTATTATTATTATTATTATTATTATTATCATTATTATTATTATTATTATTATTATCTTCCTTCTTCTTCCCTAAGACTGGGGGTAAGGTGAGTGACATGCATCGGAAAAGAATAGTAGTAGAAGAATACGACACAAGTCGAAAAGAAAGCCCAGCCTTACCGCCCCCTCTATATCTATTAGTGAGAACTCGTCGCAGTCATAAAATCCACCCTAGAGCTTCAACGGGACCGCGACGGACCCTCACTATGGCATATCGTCAAGTGTAGAGTTCATTCCCTGGCCCAGGTGGGCCACAACCATACCCCCTCACAAAACCCCTCCATTCACTCTCTTATTATGCACCTTTATTCTCGCCTCTACCAAACTCACAATCCTCTCTCCTTCAGACATCGTTTCACTGACTCAAATCCACTTTTTTTTTCGGTCTCCCAGCCGGTCAATTCCCAACACAACTCACCACATATACATCCGACCTTAACCAACCGACTGTCTTCATCTTTCCATATGACCAAACAAGCATCTCAATGTACTTTCATTTATTCTTCATTTACCCCTTTCTTCACACCAATAACTCTCTACTACGTTCATTCCTCATTTTTATAAATTCTATTCACACCTAGCACGCCCCTGAGATTGTCCATCTGAAACACAATGAACTTAGATCTATACCTCTTATTCAAGACCATAGTCTCACTACTTATACAATAACACAGGTAACAACATACCCTCTAGTAAGACCCTAGCGCACTCAAGACTTAGTCCCTTTTACATCCACAACGATTTAATTGCACCAGCCACCTTCCTTGCCATTCACAACTTTCCCTGCTACACTTAAAACTCTGCATCATCCGTTCCCTTTTCATCCAACATATATCCTAAATATTTCAACTCAGACACTTGTCCAGCTGCTCACTATTCTAACATAACTTCACACCGAGCGACTGTCCTCACTTACAAACCATTAACCTTACCTTATCTACGTGGGTTCTTTCAAACTCCTTTCTTTTAAACCACACCCTTGCCAAATCTCTCTACCAATCCTCTCAAACTCTCTTCAGATTCACCACACAAAAACCAAATTCATCCGCATATAATAGTTAGTGGCACCCTCCACTCCCTCCCATTCTCCATCATTCTAAACACCTCCCTTGCCACCCCAATCTCTAATTCTTTCATTAACCCATCCAAAACAAAGTTGAATTAACCAAGGGGACATAAACATATTCTCTGCCTCATTCCGCTATTAATATTTTTTAAACCAATCCACTTTTGACACCATTTATTTCTTACACACGCTTCACTATCGTCATACATACTTTTTGATTCCATTCAGAAGCCTACCATGCACCAACACCATACATTACTAACACGTGCCATAGAGCTTACCTATTAATTCCTATCATCGCCTGTTGCAAAATCCATAAAACCTAAATACAAATTTATTCTTCTTCTCCCTCATTTTCTCAGTCATTTGTTCAAATGTAAAGATTTGATCCACACACCCTCTACCACTCCTTAAACGCACCTTGTTCTTTCGACCAATCAGTCCCTTCAGTCACTCGACGCACTCTTTCCGACTAAAATACCAGTTTATATCTTCCCTACAACACTCAATAAACTAATTTCCCTATAATTCCTACAGTTCCCATTATCTCCCTTACCCTTATATAAGGGTACTATTACTGCTTTCCTCCAATCCATCGGAACTATACCCTCCATAAACGCTTTATTACACAACTTCCAAATCCAATCAATCACCATCTCGCCTCCGTTCTTTGATCATTTCACCAGTAATTTCATCTATATCTGCAGATTTTCACTTTTCTTCAACTTTCTCACTCTACCATTACCTCCTCATGCTAATGACCTTTCATCCCCAAAATACCTATTCCTTTCTTGCACCATCAAAACCCACACACATTCATATCACCTCTCTTTCATACTAATGATTATACAAAATATTCTCGAAGTGTTCTTTCCACACCCCCTCACATCATTTCATCAGTTTACAAAAGCACCATCACTATTCATTTATTCTAAGCAGGTTTCCTTATTCTCATTCTTAACCTTTTCGCGCTTCCTTCCAGACGCGCTTCCTTCCCTCTTGTATCCTCATTCATCCCCTTCCAAACTGTTCATTTACCTCTTCTTTTCTCCTACGTATGGACCTTTTAGTATTCCTTTTTTCCTCCTTATATACTTCCAAACATCTTTCTTTTGAAACTTCATCATTAGCCTTTAGTACATTCAACCACGCTTCTTTTTTACTTTAACCGCTTGCATCACCTCTTCATTCCACCACTCACTGTTAACATTCTTACTTCCTACTTTAGCACATTCACATACTTCCTTTGCACTACTAACAACTGCTTCCTTCATTTGCTCCCAGATTTGTTCAGTTTCAACTTGTTCAATAATAATAATAATAATAATAATAATAATAATAATAATAATAATAATAATAATAATAATAATAATAATAATAATAATAATAATAATAATTACCTTATTTTTAACTGGAGAGTTTTCAAGATTTAATTCGTAAGTTAACTGCAGAAGCATTTTCAAAATCTGTTCTATTCGTAATCTCATCCTTGGCCAACAACTTTTTATTAATATTTCTAAAGTCTATAAAAAAAATAGAAAATATGATTAAATCAGTAATGAGCTCCCAAAATTTTAACCAGTTCTCTGCTTTGTCATTACAAATTAACTGCCTACATGTTTGCGTGAATCGATTCCAGCTCAGCACTTTATTTTGATGAATTTTTTTTTTTTTCAAAATCATGCATAAAATGAGATAATTTTAGGATTTGACTCTACATATATGGAGAGCATTGTGGAGTCCAATGTTACTTAAATAACACACACACACACACCCACACACACACACACACACACAGAGACACACATTTTATGATGTAGTTGAAGTCACCAAAGTAAAGTACCAGATTATATGAACAAAAAATTCAATAGCCACCAAAATGATTTTTAGTAACTAAAAATGCTATTTACATAACCTTTAAAAGATATCATTAAAACAACAAGACAATGTTTGGATATTATTAAACTAACAATAAAAGTTTATTAAAAATAGATTTTCTGACTACTACACGTCAAATTAAAAGCAAGCTACATGAGACCAACACTCAAGCATTAAACACACTTACAAATGAAAATAATATATATATATATATATATATATATATATATATATATATAATATATTATATATATATATATATATATATATATATATATATATATATATATATATAATATATATTTATATTATATATTATATTATATATATATATATATATATATCTCCCAAATTTCTTCTGGGATAACTGCTAATGATGCCTTGAGGTTAATAGCGCAAACAAACAACGACTTTTCCAATAATGTTTATTTTCAAATCACAACCTCGATTGCCTAAAAATATACAAAAGAGTGGAATCAATAAAAAAAATCAAAAAAGATAGATTCAAACAAAACAAAAAAAAATGTTACAAAAAAAAGAATCTTATTATAAAATTTACACAAATAAATTTCTCCCCTGGATTATTATAAATGGATAAATAGGCATGTGTGCAAAAGTGGTGTTAACAATAATACACAACTTTGATGAAACAGCAAAAATCCCATAAATAAGTTTACGTGATTCAAAAATAGAGGGTAGGATTCAAAAAGGTTGTTAATAATAGATTACATAAAAATTGAGGACCAAAATTACCTGTCCTGTAAGATAATAAATTACATAAAAATCGAGGACCAAAAATATCTGCCCTGTAATACCTTGTTAATAATTAATTACATAAAAATCGAGGACCAAAATTACCTGTCCTGTAATACCTTGTTAATAATAAATTACATAAAAATTGGGGACCAAAATTACCTGTCCTGTAATACCTTGTTAATAATAAATTTCATAAAAATTGAGGACCAAAATTACCTGTCCTGTAATACCTTGCTAACAATAAATTACATAAACCTGCAGTACATATCATACAGTATATAATGACCATTTTATTGCAAGGAGGATATACCAATTTCACCCTCCTATGAAACACAACCTAAATCTACATTATTAGTGTGCATACCACCCTCTCATATACGATGATAAAAATCTTAAACATATGATCGTAACATTACTCTCAAAAATACCGGAGAGAAAACAAAAAAGTATTAAAAATATAAATGGAGAGTAAACAAAAAAAGTATTCCGAACATATCTCTCAAAATACGGGAAAAAACATTCAGAACATCCTCTCAAAAATACCGGAGAGTAAAATGTATTCCGAACATATCTCTCAAAATACCGGAGAGAAAAAAAAAACACATTCAGAACATCCTCTCAAAAATACCGGAGAGTAAAACTTAATGTATTCAGAAATATTGCATCTCTCAAAAACTCAGAGAGAAATAAAAAAAAATGTATTTAAAATAATACACACTAGAAAGTTATAAAAATATAATAATACTAATAATAATAATACGCCACAAACAGATAATATAAAATTTTAGGAAGTAACTCAAATTTTGATATCCCAAATTTAGGAGTTTTCAGAAAAATTAAAAACCATCGTGCCTGGGATGCAGGCGACTTCATCCGAAAGCTCACACTCTAAATAAACTGTTTAGGTTTATTTGAGGGTGTCATCCTAAAATATATATATTTATTAAACTCTACCGAATATCAATGTGTTAGAAATCGAAATAATATTAATACTTTTGAAACTCATCTACTCAAAATACTGTTCAAAACTCAGTCATAATAATAATAATAATAATAAAAGTAATATAAAGATACAGCCTCTCTCTCTTTTCACTCACCATCAACCATTATTGTGGAATTTTCCTATTATTACAAATATCAAGAACAATAAATGACTTATGATAAAATAATAATAATTTAATAATGGTAATACATAACTGATGTTCCGTTCCCCTAGAGAGAGGAAATCAAATATTAGTCCTCAAAGTAACTTTTTTTGGAAAATTTGGACATGAGCCTGAGGCGCCTTCATCCGAAGGTCATCTTCAAATAAGATTGTTAGACTTATTTGGAAATGTGATTTCAAAACAATATAATTTTTAGTAAGCTTTAAATAATGATACTAATAATAAAAACTTTTCGCCAACAGGGCATTTTCCTTCGGGACTAGCTACCCAAATTAAGGAAAAAGGAAATTATAATATAAAATAACTTACTATTTCCCATCACGTCTAAAAATATTTTTATATATATAAATGGCTTTCACTTTTCCCATAGAGTCTCCCATAAAAGAATAAAATAAATAATAATAATAAATATATAAAAAAATGAGACTTTCAGAACACATTTCCCGATAGCTTAAATATCTTTCGCTTTTTTTTTCCGTTGCGACAATACTAATGTAATAATAATAATAATAAAAAAAAAACTTTCACACTACCTATTCATTCGCGTTCAAAAGAAAATATAACTATTAATAATAATAACTAAAAAAAAAAAAAAACTTTCACAACACCTATTCATTCCAGTATTAGGCCCCACGAAAAACACGGAGCAAACCAGAATGCTAGTCTTAGCCTATATCGCCGAAAACGATTAGGCCTGAGTCACTACCAAAAAAATGATATGGTAGTAAATTTTGTTTTTTTTTTTAAACAAACCTTCCCTAAATGTTGAAATTTGTAAGAAAGAATAATAATATGTGCAAGAAAGTAGGACTCACCAGTTGAACGCAAAAATATTGGGAAGTGGAACAAAACACATCTGATCAGAACTCACGTGTAAGAAAAGTGATTCCTCATGGCGAAAAGTTTGCCGGCGTGTGAAAAATAAAAAAAGGGGGGGGTGGAGATGGTATTCCCATAAAATTGGGGGAGTCTCTCAATACACTAAGGCTTTGAGATCTACGTGGGAAAATGGGGGAAAGCATCGGAAGACGCTTTGCTAGCCAATCAAAAAACGGGAAGACAAAATGAAGGGGGGGGTGAGATTTATCTATATATATTTTTTTATATATTTAAATAAAAAAAATTTAGGCTTTGAAGGAAAGTAAGTTTTTCCTTCAAAATAACTATGCAAAAATAATTTTTTGTATATATATATATATATATATATATATATATATATATAATATATATATATATATATATATATATATATATATATATATATATATATATATATATATATATATATATATATATATAATATATATATATATATATAATATAGATTTATTATATTTATATATAATATTATATATATTAATATATATATATATATATATATATATATCCTGAAGACGTTTCTACAATAGGGGGGTCCAGTCTACTCAGAACACCCTATTGTTCAAAAACGTATTTCTTCAGTTAAACTAAGTAGTTTATTACCATACAATTATTCTTGTAACTAAAGCTAATTAATTAATAATTTATTCTCCCGTATTTTTTTAACAATTATATTAGTAAAACAACGATGAGAATACAAGTTTAAGTAAATGAAAATTTTAAATAAAAATTAATATTACCTCCAATATAAGGATCCTATCTTGGGCTTCTTCACCTTCATATGTTCCAAGGTAATTAGAACAAACCTCCAGTATTAAAGTCACACCATCTAGTGTATATTATATAATATTATATATATATATATATATATATATAGCTTCTATATACAAATCAGCACCCTTATATATATATTATATATATATTATATATATTATATATATATATATATATATAATATATATTATTATATATATATTTATATTATATTATATATATATATATATATATTATATATATATATATTTAGTATATATTATATATTATATATTATTATATATATATATTATATATATATATATATATCATGCTTCTATTTACAAATCAGCAACCTAATTTCCTAGGATGATATACTAAAATAAGTGGCTGAGTTTTAGGTAACAATTTAAAAAAAAAAAGTATTGGTTATTTTACGGTGGGAATAAAATACGAAAAGAGGTAACCTATAAGTCCAACAACCGCTGATTTATTTATACAAATCAACAACAATATATAACAAGAAAAATAGAATAAAATAAATATAAGACTGCTTAGTTAAATGTTTAATGTTAAGACATATCATTAAGAACGAGAAAAAAAATGTTGAATTTTTATTGCTTTTATATTTGTTGTTGGTTAGTAATTAGGAATGATCAAGTTCAGAAACTTACGCCAAAGTTTTAAATAAGTCTCCCGATTTTTGAAATTCAAAAAATTACCAAAATTTTCACCCATTTTATTCAATTTCAAAAAAAAATTCTCTTTTTATTCAATTAAATCGTCATATGCCACAAGAAAAATTCACAGATTCCAATAAACTGAGGTTACAAAGAACCTAATTCAAAATTACTCAAACCACCACATAATTTAGGTTGTAAATTGACATATGATAAAACAAGAAAAAGACTTTAAAAAAAAAATGAAACTCTTAATCAACATGGAAATCTTTAAACGTTAATAAAAACAAAAAAAATGTCATCCCCAGAAAGGTCATGGTCTTCTAGGAAAACCACGACCTGTCAGTGGGACCCATCGAGAAAGGTCCTTGGGTTATACGGGCCTAACGACTAAATCAGCTAGCTAGCCAGGCCTATCGTGGATGCCGGGAAGTTTTCCCATTAGTAGTAAAGCACGATACTAATGTACTCATTAACGTCTGAGTGGGACGAAGCTAGAGTTAATCAAGAATAGCTCACATCCTCTCGCTCCACCCAGTCTCGAATCTGGGCCCTTTCGCTTGCTAGGCGAGTGCTCTACTTTAATTTCTTTTAAAAAAATTCTGTACGCCCCTTCAATAAGCATTAACAAACACACTCAAACGTAGAAAATCAATATTGATTCTACTGTAAAAAGGAGATTCCAAGCAGAATGTTTCCAGTAAAGAAAAAGTACTTCCATGATATGTTAATGTTCAAGTCGAAAGAAAAAACCCCCCTCCCCGCGTACCATCCCCTTAAGTAAGAATATTAAATTAAAAATGAAGCAAATTAATATTCTAATACCAGAATATTTATATATAATATACAGTGGCGAAAAAGAATTCCTTCACTATTATGTCCTGAATATTGTAGAAGGCGATTAAAAGGGCCGTCGTAGATTGGGCTGGGGCTCCACTATCACATATTATTGCTCCAGAAATGTTTATGCATACCTCGGATCCGATGCATGTTTGCGCAACCCCACCCTCCAGTTTATGGGGGTCCAAGGGGAGATTAATGGTGAAGATGATACAGGATTGTTAAAAAAATTTTGAAAATTGAAAATTCTAACAACACAATAAGTACATTATGGATACAATATTGTTCCAGTACAATATACGCAATACTACACGTATGACGACTCCCTTTTGCAAGCCAATTCCAAATTTTATATAAAAACTTTGCAGTACTTGTTTGGAAACAAAGCTTTTACCGAGTACAATTCCCTGGCTGATAAAATGTACATTTTCATGCTAGCAAAATCTCTAAAATACAACAAATACGAGTACACCTTTTAAAATCACAAACAACTTGGCAACTAAGATAGATTTTAACCCTATTACCGATATGACCTAACCTAGATACATATGATTTATAAGCTTTCAAAACTTACTTTACAGAAAAAAATTTCATCTCTTCAATCAACAATTTTAGAGCATGGGCGTAAATAGTTCGCAATTTCAGTATCTGTTCAAAACTCATTTCACTAAGCAGACGATCCATCAGCGTATCATAAAAGTTTTTCTAATATATATATATATATATATTATATATATATATATAATATTATACTTATCTATATTATAATATATATATATTTATAACATATGTATATACATGTAATATATATTAGAAATATATATAATATATATATATATATATATATATATATATATATATATATATATATATTAATATATATATATATATTGTTTTTCTTTCTCTTTTTACCCCCTTAACGTCCCCAAGTAGGGACGCATAGGGTGTATAACAAGCACGGAAATAAGGTAGTCAAGTAGAAGAACATGACGAAAGTCGAAAGGAAAGCCCCCCCCCCCCCCAATACCTTCCCCTTATATCCTTAAGTGCAAGCCCGGGGCAGCCAAAAATTCACAACAGGGCTTCACAACAACGCGACGGCCTCCCACTGTGGTATCTCGACAATGTAGGGTTAATCTCCTTGGCAAAGTTCACAACCATACCCCCTCAAAAAAAAACCGTTATTCATTCCTATTATGCGCCTTTCTTCTCCCTCTGCCAAACTCACATTCCTTTCCTTCAGACACTTCAGCCACCTTCCAACCATTCACAACTTTCCTACTACATTCTGCATCATCCATTCCTTATTCATCCAACATAGAGCTCTCCACATTTAAACTTAGATACTTGTTCCAGTTGCTCATCATCCAACATGATTTCGCACCACTTCATCTACCACCATATAACCTACTCTCATCTATATTTACTTTCAAACCCCTCATTTTACACACCCTGTCTAAAACTTCTTAAAAAACCTCAAACAATTTTCAGATTCGTCACACAAAACCAAATCATCTGAGTGCAACAAGCAGGGTACCCTCCACTCTTTTTCCAATTTCCGTCAGTCAAACTCTCTCCCCTCCCACCCCTACATCAAAATTTTTCATCACCCCATCCATATAACAAATTAAATAGACATGGAGACATTAAACATCCCTGACTTACTCCACCATTAATATTAAAAATTCACTCTCCACTCTTTATCCTTACACACGCCTCACTATCGACATACCGTACATACTTTTGATACCATTCTGAAGCCTACCACCAACACCATATATCACTAACACCTGCTACTAAGTTTCCCCTTCTCTATTAATCCTGTCAAGTCTATAAATTCTAAATACAATTTCTTCTAATCTCTCATATTCTCATTATTTACTTCAATGTACGCAACATTGATCTACATCGTCTCTACATTAAATATTATATTATATATTAATTATAAATTAATAAATATTAATATATATATATATATATAATTATATAATAAATATAAAAATTTTATTATATAAATTAATATTATAAATTATTATTATATTAATTAATAATTATTATTATATTATTATATATATATCCACTAAACAGTGATTGGAGAAATTCTCAAGAAAAAAAAGTCAACCGAAATAAAAAATAAGGTTAACCTACTTTGTGTATTCTTCCCTCTCAACTCAGTTATCAGCTCAATATCTGAAACAGCTAACATGGTATAAGTTATCATTATAATTTATTTAGATTTGAGTGATAAATGTCTATGGAACGATAAAATGGTAAAATTATCTCTCTCTTCATTTTTAGTCATACGTTGCTCTAAATATGTCTAGAAAAAAATACCAGTGTATAAAAAATTTAATATACGGAATACTAGTGTCGATATCTCTATCTCTGTTTTTTTTAATACAGGATGTAATATATGTATATTACTTATAGATAATTCTCTCAGATGTGTGATGGATTGGTTGGCGTGCTTCGATGTCTCTCGCTTAATGTATATCTAATTCCCTTGGAAGAACTCAATTGTTTTTATCTCATATATTTTCATTTATTCATATTTATTTTTTTTTCATTCATCTCTTTATATATATAATATATTATATATAGTATATTATATATAATATATAATATAATATATTATATATATATAGTATATATATATATATATTATTATCATTATACTATATATATATTATATATACATATAATGATTTATATTTATAGTATATATAATACTGTTGTATTTAATTTTTTTCCCAATATGTGCAACTTTTAACGTACCTCTTTCCTCCCTATATATTTTTATAAACCTTTCTTTAGAAACCTCATAAATTACCTGCATGCTTTTTGCTGTTTTGGGGCATTTTTCCAGTATAGAAGCTGCTAAAATTGTTGCCGGATATGCTACCTCAAGTACTAAAGGCTCTCTTGTGAACAGATTATGGTTTAAAGCGTCGAATATAACATTGGCACGACCATACCACCTCAATTCAGAACTTGGCTGTATGCAATAATAAAAATAATAATAAATATAATAATAAAAATAATAATAAAAATAATAAAGTAAAGTGATAGTTTCTCCCAAAAACAACATTTATTAGGGGTGGACAGACGTATGAGACCTAAAACCGTTTACGTTTTTATCCATATTTGTGAGGATAACAAAAAAAAATTACCTAGAAATTGAGTGGTGGATTCAGCAGATCTATGCAAACATGTTTAAACATGTACAGTATGCGAATGTTCTGCAAAGAAAGTTAAATTTCTAGTAATTTTTATATTATCAATTAAAACGATTAAAAAATGCCTTATTTAATGAGAATCCAAAAAAATACTAACAATAAATTTTCAAAAATTATGTATTTTCAAATACCCTACTATGTGTTCTTGGCGTTGTATCTCAATTATCCTATGTGTCAGGGGACAGATCATTTACAAAAAGGTTTTTTTTTATCTATAGCCAAACTAAAATAAACTAATAAGCCAATTAAATAGGGTTTGACAAGATGTTTCTTAAGCACGTTCTAATTATTTTGATAGTACTCTTACTCCATTCACAACTAACTGTAGTTGCAGGAAATGTATCTAAATTCTAAATGAACAACTTAGTTACCTTTACATAAACATTACTGAAGGGACGCACAAGGAAGCAAATAAATTTAAATTTTGCAATAGGTCCATTCTTTGGAATTTGAAATCTCCATAATAATATTCACTCTTCGGCAATTTAATTAGAAGAAGAAGAAGAAGAAGAAGAAGAAGAAGAAGAAGAAGAAGAAGAAGAAGAAGAAGAAGAAAGAAGAAGGAAGAAGAAGAAGAAGAAGAAAGAAGAAGAAGAAGAAAGAAGGAAGAAGAAGAAGAAGAAGAAGAAGAAGAGAAGAAGAAGAAAAGAAGAAGAAGAAGAAAGAAGAAAGAAAGAAGAAGAAGAAGGAAAGAAGAAGAAGAAAAAGAAGAAGAAGAAGAAGAAGAAGAAGAAGAAGAAGAAGAAAGAAGAAGAAGAAGAAAGAAGGTGAAGAAGAAGAGAAGAAGAAGGGAGATAAGAAGAATAAGAGAACAGAAGTAGAAGAAGAAGAGAAGAGAGAAGAAAAGAAGAAGAGAAGAAGAAGAAGAAGAAGAAAGAAGGAAGAAGAAGAAGAAGAAGAAGAAGAAGAAGAAGAAGAAGAAGAAGAAGAAGAAGAAGAAGAAGAAAGAAGAAAGAAGAAAGAAGAAAGAAGAAAGAAGAAAGAAGAAAGAAGGAAGAAGGAAGAAGAAGAAGAAGAAGAAAAAGAAGAAGAAGAAGAAGAAGAAGAAGAAGAAGAAGAATAAGAAGAAACAGAAGAAGAAGAATCAATTTCCAATTTTAAATCAAAATAATAATAATAATATAATTAACAAAAATTTTCAACAAAAGTATGTAAACATTGAAAGAAAAATCATTGCAGGTTCAAATTTTGAAGCAATAATTATAATAGAAAAAGTATATTATTAGTTTAAAATATATGGCAAAAAATTCTAATTGCATCTTTTTCACTAGTACAGTATATTCAACAAAGAAAATAGACAGTTCAATCCAAAAATAACAGCATAAAATTCTAAAAATCAACAAAAACATTACCAGATTTTCCATCATACATTGTAGAGCTTTAATTCCATATACTTTATTTTCCAGTTCCCAATCATCCAGTATGAAAAGAGCAGGAGGAAGAAAATAAACAACATATTGAGACATGTGCGGAGACTTAGAAAAAAAAAAAAATAAAGTTATATATTAGTGAACTTGAAAACTCTTAAATTTTTTTTTTTTTTACATTCAAAACTATATTGGTAAAAATGATCAAATATCAGACTTTGAACATTTGTGGACATGGATCTTTAATTGTTATATGATAACAATGGCTGTTCCAGACATTCTTGTGCATTGTAATATATTTTCAGATGTATGTCTGACACATAATTCAAATGGGGAAGCAGATCTTAAATTTTATGTGGATTATATTTGGATGTGGAATAAACTTTTATTACATAAGAATGTATGAGATAAGACAAGAAATCGATACATAGATTATGATATAGTTTATTTGCATTACCTGAACATTCAATAATATCCAGCTGTATGTATCTTTATACGAAGGATAATTCTTCCATGAACTTTTATTAAAATAGTAATAAACTCTTCAAGAAGTAACTTTAAAACACCATTAGGAAATAATTTTTGTAAATGCAGTGTTAATTTCTCCACCAAAAAAAAATCACTATATTTTACATGAAAAAAGTTTAATAATGATTTAATATCTTGTATCGCTGTAGCTGAGCACGTGTTCATCCGACCAAAAGTGATCCTACTAAAAAATTGTGACAAAATATTGTCAAAGCGAGAAGATTTATAAAAATCAGATTTCAACGTTACAATTACTGAAAGCTCACGTATCTTCTTCAAATATCTTACTAAGATGTCAATCTCGACAATTCCAATTATAATCCACAATTTAAGTTTCGTATATTGCAATTTTAATCTATTTTCGATCAAATTTGAATGGAATTGCTGAACAAAATTTTCGTCTGTAACATTTAAAACTTTAGTTTCCTTAACATCAGAAAAAATTTTGAACAATTGATTTGTATCACTGCATGATATATTTTTCATTTTAAATATTCTGAAAAAAATAATATAATTTAAATATCTATATTTATATTTTTTTATTTATATATTTATAAAAAAAAATATATATATATATATATATATATATATATATATATATATATATATATTATATATATATATTATATATATTTATATATATATATAATATATATTATTATATATATATATATATATATATATATATATATATATATATATATATATATATATATATTATAATATATATATATAATATAATTATATATATAAAAAAAAATATATATATATATATTATATATATATATATTATATTATTAATATATATATAAATATTATATATATACCATATTATATATTAAAGGCTTTATATAAATCTTTTAAGGATATGGAAGTAAGCCTTTCAATCACTGTAATAATAGTTAGCTATATTTAAAAATAAAAACCTCTCATCATTCAGCTCTTTAAAAAAAAAAAAAAAAAATTTATAATAATATAACTGCTAAATATCTGATATCATAAAACATCTATTAGATAAGAAAGAAAATAATTAAACTCATCAATTCTCAATATTAAAAAAAAAAAAAAAAAAAATTTATTAAACAGAATAAGGAATTTTAAAACCAGTGTAATTTTGATATGTAGGCTAAAATTTCAAAAGTAAAATTTGACAATTTTTTATAAAATTCTTAACTTTTAAACAATGATCAGTTAAGAAATGTCACAACATTTCTAATTCCACCATACTTAGAAAAAGATACTATAATACATGTAAATTTCAAATTAAATTAATTTAAAAAAATACTTGTATATATACGGTATATAGCTATATGGTATATCTTTTTATATTTTTATTTCAACCTAATATTATTTACTCTTATTACAATTAATATTTACCGCATATAGAACTTTACATAAGTATCTTTCTTGTACTATAAATACAGTAGATCACTAACAAAACTTAAATGATTAAAATGTCTACGTAGTATTTTTTTTTGTCTCCTCTAGTGGGCAAAGGCCAGAGGAAGAACAAATTCCACCAGCGCTGGGGAGATTCCTAAGCCAGGGCCATTTTAAAGGCCAACATGTCCTGAAATGCAGAGTTTGAAAGCGTGCAAGTCAAAGGTAGTTGGGGAAAATAGATAAATAGCGTGTGTTCAAAACTTTACGAATACATATAAGATTGAGCATAGCGGTTACGTCTGGGGTCAAAAGAGCTGGACAGTGAAAGTATGAGACTCTGTAAAAGGTTTGTCACACAAGCATTTTCAACTGAGGTTATGCGAATGAAGAGAGCAGTTGAGAAGTGTCGATCGTAATAGCGATGGTATAGAATTTGAAGAAAGTTTGAGAGGATTGGTAAAGGGGTTTGGCATGGTGTATAAAGGGATAGGTTTGAAAATAAATATAGATAAGAGTAAGGTGATGGTAGTGGGTGAGGGGAATCCACATTGTGAAATCGTGTTGGATGATGAGCAAATAGAACAAGTATGCAAGTAGGAAAGTTTGAGGGGTAGGAAGGTGACTGGCACAATTAAATTCTTGGTGAATGTAAAAGGACTAAGTAAGTGTGTTAGGGTTCCACATGAGGGAATATTGTTACCTGTTTTAATGTATAGTAATAAAGCTATGGTGTGGAATAAGAGGTATAGATCTCAGGTGCAATCTGTTCAGATGGAGTCTTAGGGACATGTTAGGTGTGAGAAGAATTGATAAAATGAATGAACATTTTAGGAAGTTGTGTGGTATGAAAGGTGTAAATAAGGGAATAAAGGAGAGTATTTAGATAGTTTGGTCATATGGAAAGGATGGATGATAGCTGGTTGGTTAAGTAGATGTATAGTTGTGTGTACTGGGTATCAACTTGCTGGGAGACAAAGAAAACGTGGAATGAGTCAGTAAAGGAGTGTCTGAAGGAAAGGAATGAGAATTTGGCAGAGGCAGGAAAAAAAGTACATAACAGAAGTGAACATCAAGGTTTTGTGAGGGGAAGGGGAGGTATGGTTAAGGGCCTGGCCCAAGGAATGAAGCCAACATTGATGAGATACCACACTGAGGATTCCTTGCAGTCTTGCAAAGGCCTAGGGTAGATTTCTTTGACTGCAACAAACTCAAGGGTATGGAGGGAATGGTAAGGGGTATTAATTGGTTTGTTTTTTCTTAAGCCATTTTCGTTTTGGCATTTTGTCTTACGCTCAATAAGATAAAATCTTACGCATTTTAAGAACGGTTTTGTGCCAAATCGACCATGAATGAATTCTTATTCTTATAAACTTGTTTACAAACATTACAAAAATCAGCTGTTGGGGAGAAGTAGAAACACTTATGATGGACTTCAAGGATTTGGAGGGTATTATTATAAAAAGGAAGAATAATGATGATGTTTCAGAATATTTTAGATTTTTGGAGACTAATAAAAAAAAGGAGGAGAGATTATTGCCCTTTCTTCCTTACTCTTATATTTTTTAAGGTAAATTTTCAGTGTTTGGAATAGCTATATATACAGTATATACGGTATATATATATATATATATATATATATATATATATATATATATATATATATATATATATATATATATATATATATATATATATATATATATATATATATATATATATATATATATATATATATATATATATATATAGTGAGGGTGACGGACCACCTTAGGCATAAGTCTGTCTCCCGACTCTCCCCTAATGCACTTTTTGGAATTTTTTTTTTTTTGTAAATCACGGCCCTATAGTCGGTCATAAGCACACAAAAAAATAATAATGTAATTCTAATAATAAAAGTTTTATTAAAGTTTGAATAACGCTGAGTCAGCCTGACCGTGGAGGGGTGAAGCGGACCACCATTGAGGGGTGACTCGGACCATCTGTTTAAATTCGTCTTTTACGTATAAATTCAATTTTATATTTTAATTTTTACTTAATATAATAATTATTTATCATATTAAAATTCGTAATAAGTAATAAAAATGTCAATAATGATAAATAAAATAAGAATAAAAATAAGGTGGTCCGATTCACCCCTCTCCGCTCAAAAATTTTGACACTTTTTGGAATTCGTATTTTTTATATAAATTTCATTTTTTATTTTAATTTTCACTTAATATAAGTAACTATTATTATATTTAAATTAATTATACGTAATAAAAATGTCAATAATAATACGTAAAATACGAAAAACAATGGTGGTCCGAGTCACCCCTCCATCAATTTTTATGGCGGGGTGAATCGGACCAAGTTAGGCCCCGTGATTTTGCCACTAATACTGTTTGGATCAAAAATTTACTTTGCCAGTTTAAAGCTAACATACTCAAGTGTATCCACTGAAAAAATAATTAAAATCCATCCACAATTTTTCATTTTATAATGAAGTTAAAAAAACACATTTTTCAAAAGTGAAATTCTATTGAAGGACATTTTGTACCCTAATTTCTAACATTTTTTAAAAATATAAAAACTTTCTAAAATTAAAGATGATCTAAATAAAACTTTTATTATTTTTTTTATACCCTGGTTTTAAAAAATGGAAATTTTTTTTTTTTTTTTTTTTTTTTTTTTATTTAGAGTGGACCAAATCACCCCTCCTAAAGAGGCCTAGTCACCCCGCCTGATGCTATATATATATATATATATATATATATATATATATATATATATATATATATATATATATATATATATATATATATATATATATATATATATATATATATATATATATATATACTAGAGAACGGCAGCACCTACAGTAAAGGGAGGTCGGATCAAAAAATTTCTGGGTAGCATTTATGATACATAAATGGATGTTCTAGGGGCGAAATTATATATATATATATTTTTTTACCTGTTCTTGTGGGTGAAATTAGGTTATGTTAGGTTAAGTTAGGTCAGGTTAGGTTATGACAGGTAAAAAAAAAAAAATTCATTAGCCCCTAAAACGTATAACATGTATCATAGGGCTACGGTTTTTTTCGATCTGACCTCCCATTCTGTGTGGGCGCCAAAGTAACTTTTTACCATTATATATATATATATATATATATATATATATATATATATATATATATATATATATATATATATATATATATATATATATATATATATATATATATATATATATATATATATATATATATATATATATATATATATATATATATATATATATATATATTTAATGAAATAAATTTTATTTTTTTTTTTTTTTTTTTTTTTGTATTTTCATAGATTATAATAAGTTAGAATTAGTTTTTTAAGAAAATTGTTTAGTGGCAGGCTTCTGGCATAATTCCAGAAGCTTGCCACTAAAGAATTTTCTTAAAAAACTTAACTTAACTTAACTTTTCTGAACTTAGAAATTTTTTTGAACTTAGAAAATTTTCGGTCTCAAAATGTGTGGGTCGCTGTCTACAGTATTACCTATATATATATATATATATATATATATATATATATATATATATATATATATATATATATATATATATATATATATATATATATATATATATATATATATATATATATATGGTAATTATTTCCAATAACTGCCTCTAAACAGATTTTTATAAAAATCACAGCATAGACTCTAAAAAAATAGTAATGAAGAATAAAAAAAAAATTATTTGTCGCTCTCTTTAGGAAAAAAAGTTACAGCCTCTCAAAGTTGTTAAAAATCCCATAGATTTGTTATTAAAAAAAAAACCAAAAATTTTTTTTTTTGAAAATCACAGGATATACTCTAAAAAAATAATAATGAAGAATAGTGAAAACGAAAATTGGTAGTCTCTTTAGGAAAAAAAGTTACAGCCTCTGAAAGTTAAAAATTTTCCCATAGACTTTCTTATAATAAAAATTAGTGGGCCTCGTGCTCGTTTTAGGGCCATCCTAGTTCAGGTTATGATAAGATTTGTTAATTCTACATAGATTTTCTCTGTGTATACCTAACAAAACTTATCATAACCTGACTTAGAGGGCCTGAAATGAGACCTAACCTGGATTGATCAATATTGAAAAGTCTATGGGATTTTTAACAACTTTGAGAGGCTGTAACTTTTTTTCCTAAAGAAAGCGACAATTTTCGTTTTCACTATTCTTCATTATTATTTTTTTAGAGTATATCCTGTGATTTTCATAAAAATCGGGGTGACAACCCTCTGGGTAACAATTACTATATATATATATATATATATATATATATATATATATATATATATATATATATATATATATATATATATATATATATATATATATATATATATATATATATATATATATATATATATATATTTACGTTTTTAAAATCAGTAAAGTTCGTATGTACGTATAGCTGAAATGAATGCGTGACGTCATACTGTGACGTGGGTTTGCGTAAGTGCTTTATATTCTGTCGTCACACTGCGTATATTACAGAATATGCGGGATATATATATATATATATATATATATATATATATATATATATATATATATATATATATATATATATATATATATATATATATATATATATATATATGTATTTGTATGTTGGTATAGTATTTTGGAATCTGACAATATATGCAAAAAAGCGTTATGAAACTGACAACCTGACAGACAAGGGAATAGACTATGCCAAATAATATTTTTTTCATTTTTAAGTTATCTTGTTTAAGTGTACATGTCTTTTGAAGACTAATAATTATAATGTATATTTTAATGATTAAAGTGCTTTTTTGGCTTTTTTTGCAATCTAACAATTTAAGCTTGGAACAAAAAAGTTTTATACAATCTGCTATTTCATGTGATGGTTTACTAAACAACGAGAGAAATTTAACTTTTATTGTAGGTGATGGAAATCATATTTTTCGCAGAAAAAAATTTATCGCTTCCTGATAGAAGAGATGAATGATTTTAAATTTTTTTTGAAGCCCTGCAAAAATTTCAAACTTATTGAGGTAATATTTAAACTATATATATATATATATATATATATATATATATATATATATATATATATATATATATATATATATATATATATAAATATAAATAATATATATATGCCAAACTACATAAAGGCCATATTATCTTTCGGCAGCTAATAAACAGTCTATTAGTAAAAGTTAGGGCTAGTTTTACAGCATAGTGGATCAGTAAAGTTTAGGGTTACTTTTACGGCACTGAGTCAACGAGCCCCCTAAAATGGAGTATTTACCCTTTTTAGGGGGTTCGAGCCGATGGGGGACGGAGGGGGGGACGTTTCATACCCCGGAGGGGATGGTCGGAGGAACCCCCGCGACACCCAAAGACCAAAGAGCGGGGGTTCCTCCGAGGGGGGATTAGTCCCCCCGTAGTCCACCTAGAGGCCGAGAGACCCCGACTCCTGACATCGGGGCGGACTACCCGTGGGTATTCGTTAGTGATATACCCCAAAAAACAATAAATCCCAAAAATGAGTTTTTGGGACATTTATTCGCAACAATCTATTCGTACTCTATAAATCTCAAAACCATTTGGGACATTTGATTTACTATATATATATATATATATATATATATATATATATATATATATATATATATATATATATATATATATATATATATATATATATATATATATATATGACAAGCGTAAATTACGCAACTTCTGACGTCACAGTCAAACGTGACCCATGAAGAGTCTGACGTTGGACTATGACGTAACGCGCTTCAGGTATATCTACATACGAACGAAGCTCCTTTGGAATGTAAATCTTTCCTATATATATATATATATATATATATATATATATATATATATATATATATATATATATATATATATATATATATATATATATATATATATATATATATATATATATATATATATATATATATATATATATATATATAAATATATATATATATATATATATAAAAAAAAAAGCAATGAAAAGTGCATCATTGTAACAGATCTTTTCATCAAAAATTGGCAAAGCTGAAAATTAAAGCCATTTTTATTCAAGGAAGCATCTTCAACGGGCCTACCACGTAGTGAAAACATTATCATTGCATGTTTTTGAATATTTTAAGGATAATTAATAAAATTGTGAATATCACACAAATATTTGACACAATCTCATTACTCTTAAAGTCATTAATAAAAAAAATTGATTCCATTGTAAGAAAAAAATAAAAGAAAAAAAATTTCATGACTGCTTTCCGCCATCATTTCCTTTGTTTACATTTTTCGTAAGAATAGAAGCTGCGTTTCCCGAAGCCCGACTGCAGCCCGGGCGGGCACACAGGCGCATATGCATCGTTTCCCGAGCCCGTTTGCGCACTTCTACGTCATGTAAACGTCACAGTCAGGCGCCCGTTGTTAAATCCTCGATTTCGCGAATTAATAAACGGGCGGGCTGCGGAAGGATACTTTGTTTACAAACAAATTTCTTTACAAAACATGTGTCGGACATGGCTTGCCAAAAGTTTTTTAATATTTTAGTTAACTTTTATATTAAGGATACTAATATATCGTATCATTTCATAAAATAGATACATATAAGTATAAGAGTATTGTTTACAATTGTCAGCTGATCCGACGGGCGCGCTCGGCCGTTTCCAGGTACTCAAATTTCCTGTTCTCTGATTGGTTAATGTAATTTTTTTTCAATTGCTATCTGCCACCATTTTCTTTGTTTACATTTTTCGTAAGAATAGAATTTTTCGGTAAGATAGGGAAATAGCAATCTTACGGAATTTGTCAAAATTCTTACGTTTGGTGAGAATATTCTCAAATTTTTCTTAAAATTTGACAAAACGAACGATTTTTTTGAGAACGTTCTTATTTTTCGTAAGAATTCGTAAGAATATTGCCAAAACGAAAACGGCTTTATTCATTATTTTTTTAGTATATTCTGTGTTTATAAAAATCGGGGGTGAAGCCCCTCTGCGCTACTATTACCAATTAAAGCTTTTTTATATTGATTTTCATA
Source organism: Trachelipus rathkii (assembly GCA_015478945.1). Taxonomy (NCBI): domain Eukaryota; kingdom Metazoa; phylum Arthropoda; class Malacostraca; order Isopoda; family Trachelipodidae; genus Trachelipus; species Trachelipus rathkii. Next base: position 81,991 of record JABUQX010006113.1, read on the forward strand.
CATTTTATGTTTATAAAAAATGACTAAAATGAAAAACATTCTCAACTCTTAAAATAAGGCCATGCCGCCATGCACATTTTGTTTATGCCTTTATGGATTAAGCTATCGATATTTGTTTCGATTATATTTTTACAATAATAATATTTTGAAACGATTATCAACGATTCAATAGTTCTACAGGTAATTGGTAAGTTCCATTGAAAGGTAGATTGCGTCCCCTTCCTTGTAATTTATTAATTATTTAATGTTAGGAGAAATTCATTCCCAAAAAATGGAAAAAGTGATAAAACCCTTACATCAAGTAAAACAAGGCTAATAGTTGTGTTCATCAGATTCTGACGAAATATTGATATTTTTTCCGATAATCGCTTTTTTTATATATATTTTTCGTCCCCATGTAAAATTACTAAAACCACAGTATATCTAAAACTGTGTTCCATTTAAACATCTCGTATATAAATTTAATAAATCTGTTAATTTTTTTTTTTTTATTGTTTAAATTCGTTTTAGGACCCATTAAGTTTAGGTTATGATAAGTTTTGTTAATTACACATAATAAATCTGTTTCTACTTAACCAAACTTATCATAACCTTACTGATTTTTCGAATGTAAAAAGAAATGATATATGAAAACAACGATCAATGTTGCTTATAAAAATATCGTAAATTTGAAAATTTTTTATTAACAACGTTTGGCAGAGTTGCTTCTAGGAATATCAAAACATCGATTGATTTTTTTTTTTTTTTTTTTTTTTAATCTGGTGAACTCAACTATTACTATAATCTTTTCTGAATAAACGTGTTTGTTTATCTTTCTTTTCTTCTTTGATTCCTTTGTGCTCAGAATTAACATTACTTTATTGTATACGTAATACTGTATTTTTTTTTATATGTGTGATTTTTCCGATGAGAATTTGACCGGACGGGCTGGCCCACCAACTGAATTTTCCGTCAGCGAAGCTTATAATCTCCCCTATTCAGATATGCTGTTTCTGTAATCAGTTTCTTGGTTTTAAGGGATTTTTGTTGGGATCCATGTTTATTATTTTCTGTCGTACTTTTGGGCGTCAAACCCTACACACTCTTCTTCCCCGGGATTTCCCACTGTAAATTCGCCCCACGTTCCCACACTCTCCCTTAACAACGATTCGATATTTCTACCTGTAACTGGGGAGTTCCGTTGAAAGGGAGACTGCGCCCCCTTCTTGTATTTATTAATTATTTAAGCCGATTTCGTTTTTGCATTTGTGCTTACGAAACGTAAGAAATGCCCGAGTTTGCGTTCGTTTTTGGCAAACAGCGCAAAATTGTTTAAAATGCTCACCAAACGTAAGAAATTTCCTTAATTCTGTAATGTTGCTATTTCCCGTGCTTGCCGAATTTAGCACCTTCTTACGAAAAAATGTAAACAATAAGGCGGCGTGGTGGGCCCGTTTGAATTGATGAATGTTTCATTCAATAAAATTAACTTTAAATCTAATTTCTTCCAAATCGATAAACTCCATCACACTAATTGATCAATTATTTGTAATATAAACCATTTGTTATTTTTTTTTATCTCAGTTTGTTCCAAAACCACGTGCTCCATCACAACAGCTGATTCAAATTGTTTGTAAACAAAAGCAACTTTTATGAGAAATCGCGGTTGTTTATGCATGAAACTATGGCTAATATTGAATAAGCAAAAAGTGATAAAACCCTTACATCAAATAAACCAAGTAAAGGTCTTGTAATCCGAGAATCATCTCTGTAAATTAATTTTTGTTTTTAAAGTCTATACCTATAAGTAATATTCCATATAATACATGTTTTTCATTCCAGAACTGAATAGAAGTTACTCATAAATATTAATTAGTACCTGTTTAATTATTTGATGAAATGTTTTCTGAATGGCAGGGTCTAATATTGGAGCCAGCTGGACCCAATTTTAGACCCCACCTAAAAATGGACATAAAATTATTAATTTTCTGACCTCTTAAAAGTCGTTTCCGGGTGTTTTTCTGTGTCCGTAGTCATTTTTTCGGAATTTTCATTTTTTCAAAACTTATGTTTTTGACATTTTTCGCTTCAACTTCTACAAATTTTTTTCGAAATGACTTCAAACTTGAAATATACATAGATGGGTCCATTACTTACAAAAGTCACGAAGTAGTTTTTTGATTTTTTTTTTAAATTTGTGTTCGCAGCAATGTCGAAATTCAAAATCCACTTTTTTTGGTTTTTAAAAGGAAAAATTGCAATAACTTTTTTTCTGCTCATTCGATCAGGATGAAATTTTCAGAACATATATAGTCGGAGGAGATACACACTTTTTATTTAAATAATTTCTTTATCTATGCAGCAGTTTTGGATTTGTTCTTGGAACAAATTTTCAAATAAATTTTTTTTGGAAATTTAAAAAAAAAATTTTTTATTGGGTGTACAAAAAAAATTATCTAAGTAAAAAAGATGTATCTCGCCCGACTATACATGCCCTGAAAATTCGGGTCGGATCAGATGAAAAAAAATATATCAATATTTCACTTTAAAATTGTTTTTTTTTTGGAAAAGTGAAATATTGATATATATTTTTTTCTACTTATCCAATCAACATCAAATTTTCAGGGCTTGTATAGCCGGACAAGATACATCTTTTTTACTTAGATAATTTTTTGGTACACAATAAAAATGTTTTGAAAATTTTCAAAAACACAATTTTTTTAAAAAATTTGTTCTAAGAACAAATCCAAAGCTACTGCATATATAAAGAAATTATCTAAATACAAAATGTGTACTTTCTCCGACTACATATGCTCTGAAAATTTCATCTTGATCGCATGAGCAGAAAATAAATTATCCCAATTTTTCATTTTAAAAACCAAAAAAAGTGGGTTTTGAATATCGACATTGATGAGCACAAATTTCAAAAACTCAAAAAAACTACTTCGTGACTTTTGTAGGTAATGGACCCATCTATGTATATTTCAAGTTTGAAGTCAATTCGGAAAAAATTGTAGTAGTTGAAAGGAAAAATGTCAAAACATAGGTTTTAAAATTCAACATTGCTACAAACACAGAAAAACACCCGAAAACGACGTTTTAGAGGTCAGAAAAAGCTCCAGTTTCCTATCTTCCCATCAAAATTGTTTGAAAATTAGGAATTTCATGTCCATTTTTAGGTGGAGTCTAAAATGGGGTGATGCTGACTCCAATATTGGACCCTACCCTAATGCCCTTTAGACTAATTTTCTATACCATTAAAATATTTTTAAACATAATATCCACCAGTTCCTTATATATATATATATATATATATAGTGCGGCAGATACCGATATATATATATATATATATATATATATATATACTATATATATATATATATATATATATATATATATATATATATTTATATATATATACATATATATATATATATATATATATATATATATATATATATATATATAGTGCGGCAGAACCGATTGAGCAATTTTGAAGAGTTATAAAAATGTAATGGGAGTACATAGAGATGACATGTTATTATACTCGAGGTTGGGAGTTCTTACCATTTTTAATCCTTAAGTTCTGAAAATAATGTCCTCAAGATGGCCCCCATTATTAGCAACACACTGATGGAGCCGTTCTCTGAAGTTTTGAACAGCACGTTCACAATATAGCGTGGTATTGATTTGACTTCTTCAACAATTCGCTCCATTAGCTCTGGTAGGTTGTGACGGCGACTTTTAAACACCTTTTCTTTCAGATATCCCCACAGAAAGAAATAATAGTAATAATAATAATAATAATAATAATAATAATAATAATAATAATAATAATAATAATAATAATAATAATAATAATAATAATATTTTGTTATTTTATAATAATAATAATAATAATAATAATAATAATAATAATAATAATAATAATAATAATAATAATAATAATAATAATAATAATAATAATAATAATAATAATAATAATAATAATAATAATAATAATAATAATTGTGTGGAGTTTTGGAGCTTCACACTATTAAAAGACTATATATATAAGAAGTATAGCATTGAAGTTGTTGTAGTACTAAATAAATAGTTAATTAAGAAGGTTGTTTGATAGTCTTGCTTACAAGCTAGCCGGACCATTTAAAAAAAAAAAAAAAAAAATGAACAACTTAAAGATTTCCGATTTAGTAAAGAACTTTAATGGAGAAGAAGATATTGATGAGTGGATCATAAAGTTTAACCTAATAAAAGATTTGAATAATATTAAAAATGAAGAAAAAATTCTGCCTATGTTTTTAGAAGGAAAGGCATTGACAGTATATACTCAACTAAATGAAGATGCAAAGAAAAGCGGTAACGTTATAAAGCAGAAACTAAGAGAAGCCTTCGGGGAGGATCCATTCAATGCTTACTCAAGATTAATTAACAAAAAGTGGAGAGGAGAATCAGCAGATGTATTTATGATGGAGATACAAAAAATTGCAAAAACAATAGGGATTAAAGATGATTTAATGATTAAGCATGCGTTTATAAATGGAATGCCGGAATATATATGCAAGGAATTAAGGAAATTAAGAGACATTAAGGAAATAGAAATTGAAAAATTAATCGAACAAACAAGAGTATTGATTGGATTAAATGAGTACAAATGTTTGAGCAATAGATCAGGAATAAATAATGATCTAGTTAGAAATAATGATAAGGGATATTATCATTATCAAGAGGAGAGAAAATTTAGAAATTTTAATGACGAATATTATAGAGATAGATACAATAAATTTAGAGAAAATTGGAATTGGAATAAAAAAGAATGTAGGACATGCGGAAGATTAGGTCACGTCTCAAGAGATTGTTGGAAGGGTAATTCTAAAAAGTGGGAAAATAATAAAAATATTCAGGGAAACGAAGAAGATGGAGCTTATTTGCCGGAGGTAGCTTCATCAAGAAATTGAATATAGAATCCGGTGAATTACCTGTAATTAAGGTGTTAATAAACGGTAAAGAATGTAACGCACTTATTGATACAGGGTGCAATAAATCTCTTATTAGTAAAAAGATTGGAGGAGTTGGATTAGGAGATGTATGCGTGAAGGGGTTCGATGGTAAAATAATTAACACGATGGGGAGAAAAAAATATAATATTTTGTTGAACAACAAGGAAATTGAAACTGAAATGTTAATATTAAACGAAATTATAGAGGATATTGATGTTATTCTAGGAATGGATATATTAACAAAATTTGGAGAAATTATTATAGGAAAAGATGGTTTGAAATTCGTAGAAAATAAATGTGGTTTGCTAAGTGTTGATAATAATAAAGAACTAGTAGAAAAAAATGATGATATTATTATTGACGATAAAGACTTTGTGGGGTGGTTTAACGGCGATTTCTGGACAGTAAAATGGAAATGGAAAGACAAAGAACCTAAATTAACAAATAGAGTTAGTTGTTATCAAAACACTATAAAAGAAGGAATGAAGGAGAAGTTTGATGAAGAAATAATTGAATGGATAAAAGACGGAATTTTGGTACCATATAATGGAAAGGTGAATGGAATAATACCTTTAATGGCCGTGAATCAGGAAATAAAAAATAAGGTAAGGCCAGTGATGGATTTTAGGGAAATGAATAATTATACGGAATGTCATACTGGTGATGGGGTAAATATATGTGATGAAACGTTGAGGGAATGGAGGAAAATAAAAGGGAAAACAAAACTAGTAGACTTGAAGGCAGCATATTTACAAGTGAGGATCGATAAGAGTTTATGGAATTATCAGGTTGTGAAATTCAGAGGAAAATATTATGCTTTGACTAGAATGGGATTTGGTTTGAATTCGGCACCAAGAATTATGAATAGGATTTTAAAAGAAGTGTTAAAAATGGATAGTAAGATAGAAAAGGGGACAAGTAATTATATAGATGATATTATTGTTAATGAATCAATTGTGAGTGCGGCGGAGGTAGTAAATCATCTAAAGAGGTTTGGGTTAGTAGCGAAAAGTCCTGAATCTGTAGAAAATGGTCGAGTGTTAGGATTGAAAATAATAAAAGGAAAAAAGGGCAATTTAGAATTCAGAAGAGGTAATAAAATTCCGAATATCAAAGAAGGGGATAATGTAAAAAAAAAGGAATTGTTTTCGATATGCGGTAGTATCGTAGGTCACTACCCTGTTGCGGGATGGGCAAGATTAGCTTGTAGCTATGTGAAAAGAATATCTCAAACGGAGAATTGGAATGAAAATATCGATGAGAATGTGCTGAAAATGATAAAAAGTATTATTGAAGAAATAAATAAAGACGATCCAGTGAAGGGATATTGGAATATTGACGATTCTAAAAAAGGAACAGTATGGTGTGATGCGAGTAATGTGGGTATGGGCATCATCTTGGAAATAAATGGAAAAATTGTGGAAGACGGGGCTTGGTTAAGGAAAAAAGGAGATTATTCACACATTAATGTTGCAGAGTTAGAGGCAGTGATAAAGGGAATTAATTTAGCGATAAAATGGGACTTAACGGATATTGAAGTAAAATCGGATTCTGCTACTGTGATTAATTGGATCAGAACAACAATAAGTGGTAAAGAAAGAATAAAAACTAAGGGAGCAGCAGAAATATTAATAAAAAGAAGATTGGCAACCATAAAACAGTTGATCGAAGAATTAGGTATTAATTTGAAATTAGAATTTGTGCCTTCGGAAAAAAATAAAGCGGATAGTATCTCGAGAATAAAGAGAAAATGGCTTATCGGAGAGGAAAATAAGCTGATAAATAATAATGTTTGTCTATTATCATTTGAGGAATTAAAAGAACTTCATAATAGACACCATCAAGGTATTGAGAAAACTTTGTTTTTAGCTAGGATGGTAGACAAAGATGTAAGGCGGAGAGACGTGAAAAAATGTGTAAGAGAATGTATTCAATGTCAATCAATTGACCCAATAAATTACGATAGAGTTGAGAAAGGTAGTTTAGATAAAGAAGAAAATTGGTCTAGGGTTGCGATAGATATAACTCATTTTAAGGGGAAAATATTTTTGTCAATGGTTGATTGTGGCCCAAGTAGGTTTTGTATTTGGAAGGAATTGATTTCAGAGTCAGGGCAAGAAATTAAAAGAAAAATAGAAGAGGTGATTTTAGAAAGGGGGAGAGTTGATGAGCTATTAATGGACAACGGTACGCAGTTTAGGAGTGAAAAAGTGGATGAATTTTGTAGAAAATGGGGGATAAAAAAGGTGTTTAGAGCGGCATATAGACCGGAAGGAAATGGTATAGTCGAAAGAAATCACCGTACGATAAAAAGGATTGCGGAAAAAGCGAATATATCTGCTTTAGAAGCTGTATTTTGGTACAATATATCACCAAAAGATGGTTTAAAGGAAGAGTCTATACCGTATAAAGGGATTTTTAATTATGATTGGAAATATCAGATTGCTGATGAGGATAAAAAAACTATTGTGGGTGAGGATATAGAATCAAAGTATAAAGTAGGGGAGGAAGTGTGGGTTAAGCCAGGAAAGAGTATCTGTACATCAAAATGGAATAAGGGATACGTAACGAAGGTGAATTCTAAATGGAATATCGATGTCGACGGGATGGCGAGGAATGTTTTGGACGTGAGAAAGGTGGTTTTACCCAATGAAGAAGTTGGTAATTATGAGCCGAAAGGTGAAAGAACAAGGAGAGATACTAATTTTTTAAGGTATAATCTACTAGGGGGAGAAAATTGATCTTTAGATCAGGGGGGCGTGTGTGGAGTTTTGGAGCTTCACACTATTAAAAGACTATATATATAAGAAGTATAGCATTGAAGTTGTTGTAGTACTAAATAAATAGTTAATTAAGAAGGTTGTTTGATAGTCTTGCTTACAATAATAATAATAATAATAATAATAATAATAATAATAATAATAATAATAATAATAATAATAATAAATAATAATAATAATAATAAATAATAATAAATAATAATAAATAATAATAAATAATAATAAATAATAATAATAATAATAATAATAATAATAAATAATGGTGATAATGATAATAATAATAATAATAATAATAATAATAATAATAATAATAATAATAATAATGATAATAATGATAATAATGATAATAATAATAATAATAATAATAATAATAATAATAATAATAATAATAATAATAATAATAATAATAATAATAATAATAATAATAATAATAATAATAATAATAATAATAATAATAATAATAATAATAATAATAATAATAATAATATTAATAATAATAATAATAATAATAATAATAATAATAATAATAATAATAATAATAATAATAATAATAATAATAATAAACAATATTTATAATAATAATAATAATAATAATAATAATAAATAATAATAACTAATAATAATAATAATAATAATAATAATATTATTATTATTATTATTTTAATAATATTAATAATAATAATAATAATAATAATAATAATAATAATAATAATAATAATAATAATAATAATAATAATAATAATAATAATAATAATAATAATAATAATAATAATAATAATAATAATAATAATAATCGCATATGGGAATTTTCATTACTCTGTAGAATTATAATCATAATCATAATCATAATCATAATCATAATCATAATCATAATCATAATCATAATCATAATCATAATCATAATAATAATCATAATCATAATTCATAATCATAATCATAATCATAATCATAATCATAATCATAATCATAATCATAATCATAATCATAATCCTAATCCTAATCCTAATCCTAATCATAATCATAATCATAATCATAATCATAATCATAATCATAATCATAATCATAATCATAATCATAATCATAATAATCATAATCATAATCATAATCATAATCATAATCATAATCATAATCATAATCATAATCATAATCATAATCATAATCATAATCATAATCATAATAATAATAATAATAATAATAATAATAATAATAATAATAATAATAATAATAATAATAATAATAATAATAATAATAATAATAATAATAATAATAATAATCTTTTTCTTTATTATTATTATTATTATTATTATTATTATTATTATTATTATTATTATTATTATTATTATTATTATTATTATTATTATTATATATAATCAATATTCTTATTTAATAGGCATGATATGGCATTTCCCGGAGGCTCTTTCCTAAAAATGGCATCCCATTGACACAAATGGTGCCAACTTGTCAAGGACAGTCTGGAAGATATATATTGTGCCTATCTCTCTTTATTTATATATATATATATATATATATATATATATATATATATATATATATATATATATATATATATATATATATATATATATATATATATATATATATATATATATATATATATATATATATAAGTTTTACACTGGTTTTTAGAATGATACAAGTTAGCCATGCTTCTAAGTTCTAACTTTTAAGGGTAAAAAAAATGCTTTGTTCCTGTTCATAGGCGCGGCTATAGGCGCAAAGAATTGGCTGTGCGCCTTTGCCTAGTCCGCCTTTTAAAAAATTGTTGTGCCTATGCGCCTTTGCGCCTGTGTGTGTGTGTGTCAATATTATATTATTATTATTATTATTATTATTATTATTAGTAGTAGTAGTAGTAGTAGTAGTAGTAGTAGTAGTAGAAGTAGTAGTAATAGTAGTAGTAGTAGTAGTAGTAGTAGTATTAGTAGTGGTAGTTATTTACCCAAAATGCTAATACTACTACTTGTGCTACTACTACTACTACTACTACTACTAATAATAATAATAATAATAATAATAATAATAATAATAATAATAATAATAATAATAATAATAATAATAATAATAATAATAATAATAATAATTTAAGAATAAAAATATTCAAATAAAAAACTATGTGGCAACTCTGTCTAAAATCTGAAATTGTTCGTTCGTTTATTGGTGTTTCTTTCACAAGTCCATTGAAAGAAATTTTACCTGTGAAGTTTTGAGCAAATCTGAGCATGGCAGTGTTTGTTAAGACGTTATGAATATTGGTGTTGTTAAACTTTCTTTTAAAGATATTGATGTCACACTTTTCAATCAAAGTTATTTATTTAGTCAATTATTATTTTAATTTCTTTATTATTATATAATTTTTAAGTACAAATATAATATTATTAACGTCAACTAAAAGTAACATCAGTATTTAACATTAAATATCAAGTAATATCTTTAAAAAATAATACTAACAATATTTTTTTGTGTTAAAAGTTTCAAAATACCAATTATTAATATTTTTTTTTTGTTTAAATTTAGTTTTAAACTATCTACAAAACAAAAAAAAAGAAAGAAAAAAATATGTGTAAGTTCAAACTGTATGAGCAATAGTGTCCATCCATCTGTTCAGTTAATTTTCACAATTTAATTAAAAACTAAACATTAAAAACATTAACATATGCGAGTGTTAATTAATAGTGGACAATGAGGCAATGATTCTCTTTGAAAAAACGATTGGTGAGTTTTTATTGTTGT
>JABUQX010006114.1:0-12500 GCA_015478945.1 Trachelipus rathkii
GAGGTATGGTCTGCATTGGTTTCGATGGAAAAATAGATGAAACACTTGTCGATACTGGAGGTGTGCGTAGAAAAATTAGAGAAGAACATTACGTGCTAGTGTCATTTCCAGATGCATGTTACATCGATCACGTTAGTCCTAATTCAGGAAGATCTAGAGATGTATTTAATGAAATTCTGGGTATTATTGAAAGAACAAGATCTACAGAGACTTTAAGAGCAGTGATTTGCGATGGAACTCCTGTGAATACGGGTAACAAGAATGGAATAATCACACTGTTGGAGTTACATCTTAAAAGACCACTTCAATGGCTCATATGCATATTGCATTTTAATGAACTGCCACTCAGGAAGTTATTTAGTGTTGTTGATGGGAAGACAACTGGCCCATCGTCACATGAAGGACCTATAACCAAACTGCTCTCATTTGATCCTCAGACCAAACCCATCATTAAGTTTTCAACCAATTCCAGGCTCTGTAGTTGATGTTCCTGAAACAGTTACGAAAGATCTAAGTTCTGACCAGCTGTATTTACTAAAAATCTGTTTATTAATTCAGCAAAGGGTACAAAATGCAGATCATAATAATATGCGGTATTTGAAAACTGCACAGCCGCACGGAGTGCCTTAAGCCATGCAGGGTTGGGCATAAACTAAAAGCTAAACAGACGTCATTCGATTGTACGTTTCACAGAATCAGCATCTGGACTGATCTTGAGAGCGTTTGATACGATTCGTATACTGAACTTCTAATTGCCCCAATATGCGTTCTTATATTCCCGCTCCCATCCCTGTCCGTCTCAAGATGGCTGCCAAATAGACAAGGTTTTACACTTTAGAGCGTTGACTAATCACAGTATTCAAAAACATATCTCTCCTGAGGATCAAGAACAATCATTTCTCCAGTTGCTCCTCTAAACAACTCCTATTTTGTCAATCCAGAAAACGTTGTTGCTAGCTGGGTTGCAGAATGAAACTGTGGAAACAATAAGAAGATTTTTCATGTCAACAAATTCTTTCAAGCAAGAAGAAAATTTCTCCACCAATGTGGCAAGTTCGCTGCTTTGAATTAAAAGGCCAGCTAACGGTCAATCTCAATTCGTCATTGTCATTCTGTTCAGAAGTATGTTTCCGCTGTTTCTAGCAAGGTCGCATTGGTCATATCTTCTCGACATGGCATGCCAAACTAACTACAAACCAAACATTTCTGAATCGAGAATACTCTTCAGTTACAGACAAAATCTGATTTTCTATGAGATTTTGTACTATGCAGGTTGTTTAGCATGTAAGAATGTAAGACCTATTTTAAGCCTATACTGTTATATCTGGCGATACTAATATATATTTTTGGTTTTTAAATTAAAAAGATTCAAGGGTATACAGTTGGGCGTATGAAAACAAATCGTTGAAGAACTTATCTTTTTAATACATTGGGTAGAAGGAAGCCGAGAGGATTTCATTCTACCTGTGGAGCCCATACTAAACAGTTGAGGTGAGTGTTTGCTAACGGTAGTGACTAACCAGTGTAGAAGAGAAGAGTGTTAGAATTTAGTAAAGGTTTTATAACATAATCAAAATTATCGTTAAATATATTTCCACTGAATAATATATGAATATATATATACTATAGATATTAATATATATCAGTATTATATATATAGTATAATATATATATATAATATCAATATATATATATAGTATATATATTTATATTATACTCTATATATATATCATAATTACGTTTATATAATTATATGTATATATATTAGTATATATATATATACATTTATATGCATATAATATAGTATACTATAGTACTATATATCCTATATATATATAATATACCTTATATATTACTATTATTATTACTATATATTATTATTATATCATATATATTTATCGTTATATTATATATACTAGTCTGATATATAATATATCATAGATATTATCCTTAGTATATATATATGAGCTATATATATATATATTATAATATACATATAATATAATATATTATTATATATTTTATTATACTATATATATATATATGACTATATATACATATATAATATACTATATATATATATAATATAGTATATATATATATCTCAAATATAACAATATTATATATATATATATAATATGATATATATATATATATTACATATATATAGTATATATACTATATATAATATATATATATATATATATATATATACTATATATAATACATATATATATATACTATATATATAATATATATATATATATATATATATATACTATATTATATATAATATATATATATATATTATATATATATATATTTACTTTATTAAGACAAGGAACGGGAGGTCGGATCAAATTTAACATTTATTTACCTTTATATTATTTCTCTTTGGATTTGTTATTTGGATTAATTAAACTAGAATATCATAATATGCAAAATGGCATTATATATTTAGCCGTATATAATATATATTATAATATTATATATATATTATATATATAAACTATAAATTATAATTTATCATATATATAGTCAGCCGGCGACGTATGCATACGTGTAGGCTAGGGGTAGGTCAGCTCCTTACCCAATATATTTTTGAGTGCTTTATTAATAAAATAATTAAATGTAAAGTTTATCTTAAATCTTTACGATTACAATTTTTATATTGAAAATTGAAAAGGAGAGGTGAAAAGTGATTAATACAATAAATTGGTTAAGAAGAAAAACCAAGTACATTAGTATTGCATAATAAAATAACTTAAATTTATTTGAAACTTGTCCCGTTCCTACTCGCTATGTTCCTAGAGGTTAAAATTCAATCGATGGGGACGTACCTAGAATTTTCATTTTTCGTTTATATTATTACTGGGCCAGGGCCAGTCATCATACAGTTGCATGAAAACGATCGAAAAGACCTACGCAAAAATTCATTAATTTGCATACATTTTATATTGCAAATTACATGGACCTTCTTTATGTGGAACGAGAAGAAAAAACCTTTCTCGTTCTTGCGTGTATTGAAAAAAAACTTTTGGTAGAACTCTACAATTTATAAAAAAAAAATTATTTCTTTGTGCAAGTCATTTGAGAACTATTTTGTTTCGAGATTATTATTAATTGAAAGCAGGTGATGGTTCATTTTCTAAACTGTAATTGATAAATAAATATGATAGTATATCTATATTATATATAATATAATTACCTATATAATCATACTATATATATTATATAATACTATATATAGTATATATATATATATATATATTATATATATATATATAATATACTATATATATATATAATTCTATATATAATAATATATATTATATATAGCATACTAATATATACTACTATATAGTATAACTTATAGTATATATACCTATACTATGAATATACATAATACAATTATTATATATGGAAAATATATATACCTACTATATATATAATACAATATAATATATAATATAATAATAAATACGATATATATACTATATATATATCAATAATTATATATACTATAGATATATATATGTTAACTATCGATTAATAGTGCCATCTATATTTATACTATATCATAGATCAATTACTTATCGTCAATAACTATATATACTCATAATAATAACAGGAACTATATAATGAGAGGATATTACTATACTCACATCGATTGACCTACTTCAAACCAAAGAACATAAATGGGCAAAAAATCAGAGAGAATATCGAGATATACCATGCTACTGTGGACCAAAATGTAGTTTCAGTCGGAAGGCAAACAAGTATTATTGTCCTCATTTGCGCCGAACATGGCACGCGTGTGGTTTCTCAATCCCGGAAGAACGGCAGTAATTCTTACCCTCACCACTTTCATGTTCTTTGGTTTAAGATCTAAATCAATAAATTTTGCGATATGTAATATTTTAACAAACTATATATAATATATATACTATATATATAATATATATATGATAATATATATATCTATATTATATATATATATTTTTTTATTTTTTATATATATATATATATAAGAATATTATATTATATATGTATATATATTAATATATATATAGTATATATATATATATATATATATAGTATTATATATATAATATATATATATATATATACAATATATAAACATGTTTATATATCATGTTTATTAGCATGCTCATAAATATATATATATATATATATCATCTATATATATTATTATTAATATATATATATATATTATATATACTATATATACTATATATATATATATATTTAACAATATATTTATAATATATATATATATATATATATATAATATATATATATTATTTATCAATTACATTTAGAAAATAAACCAACTGCCTTTCATTAATAATAATCTCAGCAACAAAATAGTTCTCAAATGACTTGCACAAAAGAATAATTTTTTATAAATTTAGATTCTACAAAAAGTTTTTTTGCAATTCACGAAAGAACGACAAAGATTTTTTCTTCTCGTTCCACATAATAGAGGTTCATTATTTGCATACAAAATGTCTAATTAGAAACCGTAAAGGAAAAATAAATTTTTTCTTTTCTGAAAGTTAGAATTTTTTTTTATCAATCAAAAAAATTTATATTCTTTATAAAAACATTGGTGAAGAATTATTGATCACTAAACTTATGATTTTCGTAATCAAATTTTGATTGTTTATAACTTCATATTTTTTTTTACCAACTTAAAAATCAAAACTTGTTTCTTATCACAACACGAGCATATCAATTTTTAAAACTATCTCCCTCTCTCTCTCTCTCTCTCTCTCTCTCTCTCTCTCTCTCTCTCTCTCTCTCTCTCTCTCTCTCTCTCTCTCTCTCTCTCTCTCTCTCTCTCTCTCTCTCTCTCTCTCTCTCTCTCTCTCTATTGATTTTTAGTAGGGAGTAAAAAAGATTTTTTTAAGATGTTTTCCAAAAAATTTCATATTTCATGACACAATTAAACATAAACAGGTAATAATAAAAATAAAAATAATAATAATAATAATAATAATAATAATAATAATAATAATAATAATAGAATAATAATAATAATACTAAATACTACATTTAATAATAATAATAATAATAATAATAATAATAATAATAATAATAATAATAATAATAATAATAATAATAATAATAATAATAATAATAATAATAATAATAATAATAATATAAGCATTCGTTTTAATTTATGATTTTGATGCTTTTTCAAGCCTCCTTAAAGTATTTCTTTCAACAAAAGAATTTTTTTTTTAATATTATTCTTGAATAAAATAAAACAATTGATTTAATTATAGCACCAAGCTTTCGTCCGTACACTTCGAACATTTTCAAGGAATAAATTTTATTTTTAATATTTTAACAATTTCGATAAAATAAATGTCTTGTAAACTAATAACAAAAATAAATAAATAAAAAATAACAAATTTAAAATTTTGAGAAGTTAACTTACATTTACTTTTTGTCATTTAAAGATGTTAAAATATTAGCCTTGCTAGCAAGATCACAGACATTAACATTAAACACAAAATAAGAAGAATTGAATCATACAACAATGGACATCTCTATGGCCTACCAAAGGTTCACAAGAGCACTGAGGATCCACCCTTAAGACCTATAGTAAGTATGACTGGTACCGTGACTCATGATATCTCAAAATACATAAACAACCAAATTAGAAAATATCTTAACGAAAAACGAAACGTGTCAGCATGCCAAAAAAAGAATTTTATTCATTATGAGGGAATATAATTCCCAAGAAATTGTCACAATCGAAATTATTAGTTAACGGAATGATCCTTATGAACTAAATGTTATCACATTAATACTAGAGTCAAAAGCAAAAAAAATATTCGACACTAATGATGTAATATTATTATTTATTATTATTAATCTATAAAATTTCTAAATCTTTGAAAATTCTTTAACGACAAAATTAATGAAGTTTAAGGGCCGTATTTACATACCGGCCTTTTCTCTTCCTTTCGTCAAGTGTTCCTTCAGAATCCTCCCTTAACGTAAATTCAAATTTATGAACGATCCTTGAGAAATTTTTTCCATAAGGAAGCCTTGACGTCGCAAAATACTTGGTGAAATCTCTTCCTTAGTCAAGGTAGCTCTGAACCAACCTTGAACTCTCCTTAAGATTTTGTTTTCCGAGCGGCAGCCATCTTGTTTTTTTTATTGTACAATTTGTCGCTATTTTTATGTAATTTATTTCATTTGTAGGCATTTATTATGTAAATGATTTTGTCAAATATATACTTTCGTGTAAGAAAATACACAAAAACCACATAATTAAGCTCACACCAGAGAAATAGGCAGCGTGCAACCTTCGACCGGGACCTAACTTTAGTGTAAGGAGCGCAGATGATATTTTTATAATTTATCATAATTTCGTAGCTAGGCTACGTTCAGCCTACGGCTATGCCAACCAAAGCAACTGGAAGTAATAAATGTGAAGCAACACATCTTCAATTCTCATAGTATTTTTATAAACGCGTTTAGATTTATTTCATTATTTTTTTCTTTTTAATATTTAAAATAAATTTACATACATAAAATTAATTATATAAATGAGTTTTATTTCTGCCTAAGTTTAATTTAGCTTTGTGTCATTGGTTATTGAGTCTCTGACGCATGAAATATGATTGACGGTTTTTCCCTTGAAAAAAAGATCTGTTCTTCGAAATTACAATTCCCGTATAAAGGAAAGGGTGGTTTATAAATTAGCAAATTTTTTTTAAGATTCTTATGCAGTGGAGGAATCCTTATCTGAGGCTACCTTTACGGAAAGTCAAGACGTTTTTCAAAGTTGATTCGTAAATACGGGCCTAAAATTTCGAAAAAGTTTTGTAACTTCAAAAATTTAAATGAATGAACCAATAAAATATTATTTATTCATTTTAAAAATCCCAGAGCCCGTATTTATAAATCAACTTTCAAAAACGTCTTGACTTTCCGTAAAGGTAGCTCAGATATAAGCATTCCTCCACTGCATAAGAATTCTTTAAGAAAAAAATTTGCTAGTTTAGTAAACCACCCTTTCCTTTAAATCGGAGCTACTTATCGAAGGACAGTTTTTCAAGGAAAAAACGTCATCATTTTTTCATGACTCAGAGACCAATAGCCAATGAACACAAAGTAAATGAAACTAGAACAAAATAAAAGTATATTATATATTAATTTTATGTATGTAAATTTATAGAAATATTAAAAAGAAAAAAAATTAATGAAATAATCTAAACGCGTTTAATAAAAATACTATGAGAATTGAAGATGTGTTGCTTCACACTTATTAGTTCCAGTTGCTTTGGTTGGCATAGCCGTAGGCTGAACGTAGCCTATCTACGAAATTATTAGATGATAAAAAAATCATCTGCTGCTTACATAAAGTTAGGTCCCGGTCGAAGGTTGCACGCTGCCTATTTCTCTGGTGTGAGCCTAATTATGTGGTTTTTGTGTATTTTCTTACACGAAAGTATATATTTGACAAAATCATTTACATAATAAATGCCAACAAATGATATAAATTAAATATTAATAGCGACAAATTGTACAATAAAAAAAACAAGATGGCTGCCGCTCGGAAAACAAAATCTTAAGGAGAGTTCAAGGTTGGTTCAGAGCTACCTTGACTAAGGAAGAGATTTCGCCAAGTATTTTGCGACGTCAAGGCTTCCTTACGGAAAAAATTTCTCAAGGATCGTTCATAAATTTGAATTTACGTTAAGGGAGGATTCTGAAGGAACACTTGACGAAAGGAAGAGAAAAGGCCGGTATATAAATACGGCCCTAAGAGTTACAGAGACAAATACTTTCAAGGGCATATAAAAGGACTCCATGCCTGGCTCTGAAGAAAGTAACAATTCAAAATAATAATTATTAATGAAGTTACAGTGATCTGTAACAATGCGAATTTTCCATTATAAATATGGAACGAAAACGAAGGTATTTCCTCCGAATGAGAAACGAGAAAAGGAGGACGTCACCATTGCGGTTAGCACGTCAACCGAGCTTGTACGGTATGATAGTTTGGATATATATATATATATATAATAAATTGCTAATTTTTATTTCTTTTATTTTTTAATATTATTTTATTTATATTTTTTTTGATAAACATCTATATATAAATATACATATCGATAGTATCATTAAAATTTTTATAAATATATACCGGATATATATATCTATATATTATATATATATAAATATATATATATATATATATATATATAATAATATTATAGTATATATATATATATATATATATATAGTGCCACGCCAGCCACACCACCGCGAAACACCGTCACAATGACACGGTAAAAAGCCACAGACAACGTGATCAGGACCAAGCAGCGACGACCTATCCCGTATCACACCACCGCTACACGACAGCAGACACTGAACAAATCTCACACAAACTTATATATATAACTATATATATATAGTATTATATATATATATATATATAGTATATATATATAATATATATTAGTAATATATATATACTATAATATATATATATATCCCTGGTATATATATATATAGATATATATATCATACTACTATATATATATATATATACGTAATATAATATTATATACTACTATATATATATATATTATATATTTATATATATATATATAGCATATATATATATTTATAATATATATACATATATATATTATATATATATATATACGTCTATATATATATACTATACTATACATATATATATATAACTATATATATATATATATTATATAATATTATATATTATATATATATATTATAAATTTATATATATATAAAATATAATATATATATATATACTATATATATATATATTATATAATATAATATATATATAATTATATATATATAAGTACTACTAATATTATATATTATATACTATATATATATATATATAGATAATATTATAATTTATATATATAGATATATTTATATAGCCATCACTATAATATATATATACTATATATATATATAACGTATACTAATATATATATATATATATATATTGATATATATATATATATATATATATCAATAGTATAAATATACTAAAAACTATAATAGTATATATATAGCTAATATATATATATATATAAATATATATAATATATATATATAATAATTAATATTAATATAATATAATTATATATCGGAATTATCATTAGTATATATATTATACTCATACCATATTACTATAGATAATCATATAATAATTGTTACATACAGTAGCACAGCATTTATTTTTACAACAATGATTAATTAACTTCATACATCAACATTCTTGATATATAACAAATATGTAAAGCTTTATGGAGTATTATTATTTACAAAACAAAAGAGATGACCATTGCACTCTAATGATTTCCCAAAAACATAAATCATGTTGGTATTACCCTGTAACTTAGGTAAAATACTGGTCACAATCTGCTACAGATCGACAGTAATTATAAAATAATTACGACAGTTGTGGTCTGTTTCGTCCGATCCCGTGAACTCTAGGATGGATTTCTGACGGCGACAAGTTTCTCACTAAAAAGGTAAAAGGTGCGTTAAGGCTGGGCTTTTCTTTGGTCGACTTGCGTTCATATTCTACTAGTTTTATGTTTCCTTGCATTGTTACGCACCTTTACCCCCCAGTCTTGGAGAGAGAAGGTGTGATGTATGAAATAATATATATATTATATATATATATATATATATATAATATATATATATATATTATATATATATATATATATATATATATATATATATATATATATAAATATATATATATATATATATATATATATATATATATATATTATATATATATATAATATATATATATATATATATATATATATATATATATATATATATATTATAATATATAGTATATTATATATAAATATATGTAATAATATATATATTATATATTATATATTGTATATATATATATGATATATATATATATTATATATATATATATATATATATATATTATATATATATTATCCTATATTGGTATATATATTATTATATATATATACTTATATATAATAATATATAAACGACCTATATATATATATATGACCTATACATATATATAGGGTGGGATGGTTTAACCATGTTGGTTTTAAAAAACAATTGGTAAACCATGTTTAAACCACAATAAAAAAACCAATGGTTTTAAACCATAAAAAAAAAACATGCATAAAATATTTTAAAAATGTATTTATTAATGGTTTTCTTTAGCATTTTGATATGGTTTTCTCAATTCTTTCAATCGAAGAGTAAACTGAAAGGCCATATAAAAAATTTCCTGCTGATTATATAGTTATTGTGAGAATGATGCACGCCTAATATATATATATCAGTACTATATATATATATACTAGTTATATATATATATATATCACTGCATACTAATATAGATAGCTATATATATATATATCAAGATCACTGCTATATAAGTATAAAGTATATCATTGATTATATATATTATGTAAAGTTATATAGTTTAACATGTTTAAAATACATGATTTCTTGTTCTCGAGATCTTGAGGATTATCATTTTCCTACCCATCTCGCATTGCTCACAATTTCATCAAGATCGCGTATTAGTAAAAACCTCGATTTGTGGAGAGTTGTGATTGGCCACAGGACATCCACACCAAGCTAGAGGCAATGACTGTAAACTAAGTGATGATGTTTATATTTGGAAAAATATGAAATGGAGCTAGAACAGCCTAATCCACCACTCAACAGACAAGATTTTAAAACAAAAAGTAAAAATGAGGTATCATCAGGCTAGTAACAGAAGCTCAACTTATTGGGCATATATTTTTAACCCCAAGCATTTCAGGACCACGGGAGTACTTGCGCGGGAGATGAGTATGTGCGAAAAGCAGTGGAATTTATGGAATAAAATTAAGAGAGCAATTTTGGTTTTTTTCTTTGTTTCTTTTTTCCCTCCATTTCATAAAAGTTACCTATTTGATTAGTCTCTGTTGCCAGCAGTGACTCCTTCATCTTGGTATCAGATCTCTCAAAGAAAAATTTTAGATAAGAAGGTCATATATAAAAATAATAAGCACTTATTGTCAGCAACTTCAATCAACTGCTAATGTTGAAAGGGTATTTTCAACATTTGGACTTGTGCACAGCAAAACATTAGAATAGGTTGGGACAGGCTAAAGAAGGGAAATTCAGTTTTTTGTAATAAAGATTCTTAATGATAATTCCAGTTCAACTTTAATGATCGAAATCTCTCTGCGTCTCTCTCTCTCTCTCTCTCTCTCTCTCTCTCTCTCTCTCTCGGTCTCTCTCTCTCTCTCTCTCTGCTCTCTCTCTCTCTCTCTCATTCTCTCTCTCTCTCGTCTCTCTCCCTCTCTCTCTTTATATATATAGTAATAGTAATTAAGCTAGGCTAGATATATACTAATCATATAATAACGATATATATTATAGATATAGTAAGACGACAAAGTCCAAGTCTCTATAATATAGTATATATATAATCTATATATTCGCCTACTCTAGTGTCTTAATTTATACTATATTACATATAACTAGCGGTAGTATAACCGTACCTTATTTGACTAGGTAAAGTATATAGTAACTCATGCACCTAATTAGTATATCTATTAATCTGTCATAATGATACTACCCACCCGGTAATGTATATTGATTATTACATATTATATATATATTAATAGTATCCAATAACTAGTAGATCAATAATCTTGACTGACTGAATAGGAGCCCTAGTATAGTACTGTATAATATATATATTATATATATATATAATATATAAATTATATAATGACCTAATATACATATATAATATTCCTGAGTATTCAAATAATAAAGGTAATAAATAAGACATTCATTATAGTTAATTTGAATAAACTGTGTTCTTTCGTTTTTCGTTTGTGTTTTTTTGTTGTTTTTGGCTGAATATAGACCGAAAATAAATGGTATAACTCTTTTTGTTTCAAATAGAGTTTATATATTATATAATATACACCTTCTCTATAATTTATTTTATGAGTTTATGTAAAACTCAAAAAATAATAATACATTTTATACCATACCAGTTTACACTTATCAAGAAAATTTGAAAATTTAAGAATCTAAAGAGAAATTTATTAAGGAATTTTAAAATATGTGTTAGCACATGGGTGTATTAACACGTTTCCACCAGGTAGGTGATTTTTGGGCCTTTTAACAATCTGATTAAAAGAAAGCCACATCAAAGCATAGACCTACAATTAAACAATCAACTTAATAGCATTAAAAAACCCAAAAAAAACCATAAACAAAAACATTTGGTTGTATTTGGTCTCATGTATTTGTAACACACAAAACCATCTTATGGTTTTTTGTTTTTTTAAAATGATAACCAATGGTTTTTTTCCATCCCTAACAATATATAATTACTATAATATACAGTACTATACTAT
>JABUQX010006115.1:0-35000 GCA_015478945.1 Trachelipus rathkii
GATATTATGCAGATATGTCCCACATAAAGTTTCATCACCTGTAGCTTTTCGCGAAGGCAGAAATGTTTATGACACATATTATCTTATATTTATGCAAGAATATCATACTGGAATTCTTTTCGCAATATTAACGATATACCCTGTAATAATATATAATATAATTAGTATATAGTATAATTTATATCAGGCGCGGCTTTACGGGGGAGGCACAGGAGGCCGGGCCCTCCTCTAAAAATAAAAGTAAAAAAGCAACTAAATGTAATGAAATAATTCAATTACTATTTTAATTACTATTAAAAATAATGTTTAAAATGTTATACAAGAACGCTAATTTTACATTAAGATCATTTAATTTTCTCTTGCGAAACATTATTTTTCATAAGGATCATTGACTGGAAGAATTTCGATTTGTGCCGCCAAGAAAGCATAATTATAATGCTTCAAAACACTGGTTGTCCTGGCAACGTAAAAGAACCTATTCTTATTTTGTCCTATTTTTTGAGGATTTTTCACAATGCCCCTCCTCTCGAACACACCAAACGCCAAGCTCGTCATAAAATAATTTCTCTCATTTTAAATTAATGAAAAAAAAATTATTTTATATATATATATCATATATATATATATATATATATATTATAGTATATATTAAATATATATATATATATATATATATTATATATAATATATATAGAGGGAGAGAGAGAGAGAAGAGAGAGAGAGTTATATCTACAAGGAAACTATAATTTTTGTTATAATTTTAGGGTCTTTGTCCCGGAAGCAACATGAATGTAACAAAAAAACAATAAAGCTACAGGAAAATAAATCCAAATTTTTATTAATTTTAAGAACAATTTTTTATCTCATGAAATTTATAAAAATAATCGAAAGCTTAACGCTTTTTAAAAGCGACTTAGAATTATTACAACGAAATGTAGCTGAAAATTTTCTGATCAAGAAAATTTTTTTGAAAGAAGCAAGGAGGCTCCATCACTGACGAGTGAACATAAGGTTGCGCAAATGTCGATTTTTTAAATAAAAGATATCCGCAAGGGTAAACGACAAAGATGACAGAGTCGGGGTTTCTCGGCCCACCGGGGGACGACGGGGGGCTTCGCCCCCCCTCTGTCCCTCCGTCGGCCTCGGAACCCCAAAAAAAGGAAAAAAAAAAAAAAAATGTGAAGTTATGCAAAGAAGAATAATAAAAAAAATATTTTGGCATAATTTTTTCCAAAATTGAAGGTTAATGAGACTTTACGCTGGAACGCTTAAAATTATACTAATATTTAAGGTGGTTATTAATAAGTATTTGAATAATTTAACTATTATTTTAAAATTTCAGCAAGAAAGTTGCAAGCAGAAATCATCATTTTTATTTATTTTCCTGTAGGCTGTTATAGATTTTTTAGTTAACATGCATGATGCTTTCGGGAGCTGCCTAATTTTAGTTATAAATTTTGATAATTTTTGGCTCTAATTTTGGTTATACAAATCTTGGTGAAATTCTAGAATTGCCGAAAATAGTTAATATTACAAATTGGCATATGTTGCATCATATTTATTTTCATATAGGCTATAGCTTAAGAAGTGAGGAAGTGATTCTTAGATTCAATGACCAATAGGTGAGTGTGGTATTGGGTTGTTAATTGCGTTAATGTTTGTGGCAAATTTGAAAAAATAAATACTGAAAAGAAAATGATATATAGTGGGTATAATATATATATATATATATATATATATATATATATATATAATATATATAAATAATATATAAATAAATAAAAATAAAAAAAATATGATAAACATTCAAGGAAGTAATTTCCCTCAAAATAAATATGAAGAGTTTTATAGCGGCATAAATAATAAATATTAGCTTTATTTAGTATAAGAATGGTATATTTATATAGAGAAATGCAGATTAGAGAACTGTTCGTGTCTCTACACCATGTGATAGAGAGAGATTAGACCAGAGGAGGGAGATATAGCGGAGACAGTAGTTATAGAGTATATATGATAATAGTAGTAGGCGTTATATAGGTAAAGTAATTATAATATTATATAGTAGTAGTTATAATAAATAAATGGACAAGTAGTTATAATATATATATATTCATTTTTCAATAAAAATTCTCCCCCACCACACTGACCTCCAAAATTCCCCGTGATCGGAAAGTACCCGCACACGTCATCCCCGAGAATCGGGAAATTGATATACTATATAAGTTAAATATCTATATGGTCAGTGTAGGAAAAATAATAATCCCCTCAAGACATTAAAGGATTAATAATATATACATTATACGCAGGTACTAGGTATAGAGTAGTAACTCATATATATATATAGTATAATGGATGGAGCGAAGGGTGATAGAATTATGTTGAAAGAGAAAAATATGAAATTGCAACCTAAGATAGAAAAAAGTATTATATAAATATAGTAACCTGATTTAGATATTACGATGATGATAAAATTAGTAAGTATAATTAGTGTAGATATAATATGTATAGGCATATATTGCCATCATCTTAGTTTACATGGATTCTCTTTATTGTTTATATAATATATAACCTCACCGTATGGAGCGAGATAAACTTACTTGTTAAAGTTCTCACTGAATTAATTTATAAGAAATAGAATATATCGATAAGCTCTTTGTAATTAAGTATTTAGTATTAGTATTATAATATATATATTAATATAGTATATACTTATTTTATAGGTGATTATTAATATATGTATAAAGGTCAGGATATTGGCGAAGGCCGTAAGTCACTAAATTTGATTTTCTGCGGCGATTGACGGCCAAAGATAGAGAATTAAAAAATACAATTTTCTCTCTCTTTATTTTTCAAAAAAAATTTTCAATTATTATTTTCAGTTTTCATTATATTATATATATATTAATAATAATATCTTATATATATATTATATATAGTATATAATATATAATATATTTTATAGTAATATAATAATATATATATATATAATATATATATAGTAGATTTATACTATAGCTATTATATATATGCGCTTGAAAAAGCGGATCAAGTTACAATGAATTAATATTGAGAGGAGAGAGCCCCAGGAATGCTGGTAAATTTGTAGATCAATTGCGAGCACATATATGATATATATAGTATTAGTATTACAGTATTAATATATTATGTTCACCAATCAGATTGCGCCAAAAATGTATAGTGATCTAACATTGTATAGCTCTTACTATAGATTTTGTCGCTGGAAGAACTAATTTGAGCGAATATTGTTTCTCACTATTAAACGCATAAGAATTTTAAAATTTCGTTCGAATTTCGGATTCCTAATATTCTAGTAAATTATTAAAGAAATATAACTTCAATATCTGTGCCAGTGAACTTAATATATAATAAATAGCTTTTACTCTTTTTTACAAAAATAAGTCAATTTTAAAGACTGGAAAACTTTAAGAAACGTAATATGTAATTGCTTGTTAATGAAGGAGTAAATGAAACAACGCTTACATAAAATTGGCAAAAAGTTCGTTTTCCTTGAAAGATTATATGTAGTTTTTTAATTGGGAAACTCTGTCCTTTGAGAATCCGAACCGCTATATATTGAGAGATTCATTATGATATATAATTCATTTATTAATGTATTATTATTTCTCCCTAGTATAGTATAGATAGTATAAATTATATATTATTATATTATGTAATAATAATTTGATGAGATAATTATCATTATTTAAAATTATTTATTATATTATTATTGGTATTATTAGTATTTTGCTTATTAAATAATATAATTGATTATATTAATATTATTATGTATTATTAAGTTTGTTATTATAATTGACAAATTTAATATGAAAATGATCATATTTAATTCTGTTTATTTTTTTAATTATTAAATTTAGTTTTAAAATTCTAATTTATAAAAAAAAAAACCTAATTCGGAAGAGCTTTCATTGCAACTCCTTCTCTTCCTCTCATTCTCTCTTACTACTAAAAATATTATAAATAAATATACTCAATAATATAGATATATATATATGTAAATATCCATATATCTATATATATATTATATATATATATATAATATATATATATATATATACTATATATACTATATCTATATATACTGAATAACGTCTAGTCACTAACTTTTGATGAAGGTCCGCCTCACATAAGGCTCGCATGAGAAGTTACTTCAATGTGGTATACGGTTGGAGTGGTACATTTTTTTTTTTTTTAGTTGTTACCCACACTCACAGTCAGAGAACCTAATTCACCGGCAGGGGGTGTTGCACACCAAAGTTTTCATCCGCTAGAAGCAAATTACATCAGATGAGAACTAGGACGCACCGCTTTCATAAAGTGAGTGAGATTAAATTCAGCAGGGACACAGAAGATGGAATATAAGTGAACAATAGTATTGAGCTAGTAGTATTAGTATTAGTATTCGAGATGCTAGTATTAGAGACATAGAGATATAGTGTGAAAGCGAGGGGCGCGGCGTTATTAGGTATTAGTATTGAGACTATATAAGTTGAGACAATCATTAGAGAAGTATAGTTGAACGAGGGGCGCGGTCAAGCACTGATCGAGGTCATTCGCCTCCATATATGGGGGAATGCCCATCGTCGGGCCACCGTCCTTCTCCTAACGTTTCATTTTAGATTCTGCAGGAGTATCGATCTCGTGTATGCACGACAATATAGTATCACAGGTTAACGACATATGACACTGAGAGGGAAGGAGAAGGAGAAGGAGGAGAATGCCACAGAATCGGCCAAGGTTGAGTTAGGGGAAAGTAGGAGGCCGAAGAGATTGGCCTTTTCAGTTGCAGAGTTAGCAACAGAGCATCAGATCGAATAAGAGGGGTAAAAGATAGATTTACAAAACTTGTTAAGAGATGTTTTTTTGGCAAGAGGCCAGAAAGCTTTGTTGTCAACAGGAATCCACAGGAGATATAGCGCACTTATATTCGTTTTAGATGAAGCCCGCTTGCTCGTCGAGAGTAATATCCCTGCAACGATTTCCTAGCTGAATGAAAATTAGCGAGAGTGACAGGAGAACGAGATTTTTCCACTCCCGATACGCGCTGTCTCTAGCCCTTGACGCCATGGCCAGCAAGACAAAAAACAAAAAAAGCCACGATCGAACAGCATATATGGATTATGAGGAGAGAGAAGATTTAGTCGAGAGAAGGAATGAACCTGCTAATCCCGTCAACGATTACACTTTCGCTCCCTCTTTAGTGGCAGAAGCCGAAGCGTCATCAGAGTGCAAAGCAGTCATTCCAATTATAGTTAGCGTAGAATCGAACGCAAGGACCCCCAATCAGCCGATAAAGTGCCAGAAAAAAAAACGATTAGGGCAGGATGAAGCTGTGGAGAGAAGAGTATTTGAAATTAGAAGGAGATATAAAGATATGTGGTCAGATTGTACGTATAGAGAGGAATGGTGGTATCTTATAGGAGAGACGAGGACTAGTGGGTGAAACCTAGTCAACGTTGTGTTTCAAAGGAATTGGTTTGGATATAAAGAGTAGTTGTGGAATAAAAAACAGTGTTGTACAACTAAATGGATAAATCATCATCGGGAAATAAGTGAAGAGTGGTTCGGTCCCACAGGGTTCAGAGAGCTGGGTTACTATGTCTCATATATATATGTGATTTGCCTATGGACTCATTAAATGCAAGTTGTAGTGTATGAATGAATACCAAAGTGGCCACCGCAGTTAGGAAAAGTGAAGGATGTATAAAGATTCAAAATGATCTCTATAAACTTCTTAGGTGACCAGATAAGTGGCAAATGAATTTCTATAGTAGTCATTGTACGGTTCATCACCTAGGGTTCTCAAATAAAAAGTTTTAAAGAGAGAGCTGCGATAATGAATGGGGATTAGCTTTGAACTGTGGCCAAAGAAAAAGTTATAGGTGTAATTATAAGCAGTAATTTGAAAGTAGCTAAATCAGTGTTTGGACAGAGCAGACTACTCAAGCTAATAAGTATGCCTGGCAATATATAAATGTCGGAAGCAATGTTGAGAAAGAAGTAAATAGTAAATACTGTATGATAGGCTATGTTAGTGCCAATAATAGAGTATAACCTGCCTCAAGTTTGGGCCCCTTATTTAGAAGAAGGTGACTCCCGTTAGATATGCTAGGAGAGAGATGCAGCATAGATGCGTATCATAGTCAGATGAATCTTCTGTGGTTTTGATGAGTATATAGGGTTTTAGCTATGAGGTGAGGCTGAAGGAGTTAGGACATGTTTTTTCAGTAGAAAGTAAAGAAAAACCGGCGAATTTACTAAGACAGGAGACAATGGAATAAAACACAATTCTATAAGAAAACACGAAAATTTTTACAATCTATTGACTAATACGTGAGAACCAATAAATTCTTCATAGTAGCGAGGGCACGGACGGAGACCAGGGAGGGCAATGCACTTATCAAGAAATCTAGAGACGCAGCAATCGTGCGCAGTCATAAAGGACGAGTAATATTTATCAGCAAAAAAGAGCTGTTACAAAGGCAAAAGTTTCAGCGCTAAATGAACTTGTACGTATATATACATTATTTTAAGTTTTGATAACGATATAAACTTTTATAACAACTATGTTTCTCCAGATCATTTACTGTCCTTAGTACTACCGATAATACTGAGCAATGAAGCCATATATTAATATATTATAATATAGTATATAATTATGATTTATATAATTAATATATTAATTATTAGACTACTTATTATATATTATTATTTGAGTTAGTAGATATTAATTAATATATTTTAATATTTAGTATCAATATATAATATATTTATATATAAATATTAATATATATATATAGTATATATATTATAATATATATATATATATTATATACTATATAATATATAATATATATATATGTTAAATGTATCATACTATATAAATATATATATTAATAGTATATATAATATTATAATATTATACGTAATAATATATAAAAGTATTTAAAATTCATGCATTGTATATATATATATAAGTATAGTATATATATAGCTATAATACTAATGAACTTGATTATCAACCGGGAAACTGGTAGCGATGACTGCTGGAAAATTCCACGCCTCGCATCCTGACTGATCATACTATATATATACTGTATATATAATACATTTGATAATTATCATATTATACTTATAATATATATCATAGACATGATATATATATATATATAGTAGTATATATATATATATATAATATATATATGGTCAGCATCCGAAAAGGCAGGCATGTTAACTAGAAAACTATAAGCAGCTACAACGCATCGACTACGCTCTATTATTAACTCAGAATGTAAATTCTTTTTGCTCCATTTGAAATTAAAAATAAAAAATAAAAAAATAAAGCTTTTTTAAAAAATTAAATATTGTTTTAAATATGCATTATTATTCTATCGCAGGAGACTAGGTTCTTAATATGAGAGAATTCGACGAATAGTCTACGCGTTACTCACACTAGAGCACGCGAATAGGTGACCATGAAATGTTAAGAATTGGTAAGTTTTTAAAAACTTATAGAAGTATTCAGCCATAACGGGGTAAACACACACCAGTCGATTGGCATAAGAGGTCGGGGTTTTCTCTCGTCGCTCCGCTCCGAATATGGGCAAGAGGCGCCTCCATAGGGTCTTCTGGATGGGGGAGAGCACGAGCGGGGGATGGGTGCAGATTATCGTACTGCTCTATATATTACCCTAGATACTCATGTCGCTATCATGAGTTACAAATTATTATAGGGAAGGTAGTACGTACATTTAGAGCGTTTATATATGTGATTAATTATTTACACGTATTATATGTTAAAGTAGAGTTGATTGCGGGTAACTTGATTATGTATATATATATATATATATACTTCACGTATACTATATACCTACATTAGTTGTAAGTGTTACCCGTAATAGTTCGGCTTAGACGCTATACGGCCCCGGGATAGTAAAAGAAGAGATATATTACGAAACAAACGGATATCAGATAATACAAAGATGAGTAGAGAGATGAGAGGGACGAGAGTAGAAGAGAACCCAGGTAGACTCGAGTTCACGAGAAGTAGTAATAAAAGAGTATATAAAAAAAGAAAAAAAGTACCTATCTGTGAGTTCAACCGAGACGCTGGGATGATATATAATACTATAGGAATACTGTTTGAACATTTTGTTCAAACACAAAAAGATATGATTAAGAGAGTAATAAGAAAAAATAAAAAAAATATATAAAAGAAATAAAAAAAGCTATCGAAAGAATAAAAATAAAAAAAAAAAAAAAAAAAATAAAAAATGTTAATTATATATATTATATAATAGTTTTTAATGCTAAGGCAAAAAACTGTTGTATATAGTGATTTACTGTATTATAGGACAAGTAACTTATTATATATTGTATATGAAGTAATAGTTTAGTATACTTTTTATGGGCCTTCTTGTAAGTTCGATGAAGGGATCTGATACTATAGTAAGAGAAGAACTATTAGACAAAAATATATATAGATAAGTAAATATATAAAAAAACTATAAATAATTTAAATAGTTTGTGTGGTAAAAAGATTTTTATGGAAAAGAATGTGCACAGGTTATTCCAAAAGGTCAAATCAGTCAGTGAATAAATAGCTATAAATAGATCTATGAGATAGCGTACACACCAAACACGAGCAAGAATAACCTATACACTATGATAATCACGTGGAAGGTATT
Organism: Trachelipus rathkii; assembly: GCA_015478945.1. Classification (NCBI taxonomy): domain Eukaryota; kingdom Metazoa; phylum Arthropoda; class Malacostraca; order Isopoda; family Trachelipodidae; genus Trachelipus; species Trachelipus rathkii. The sequence goes on from JABUQX010006115.1 coordinate 8,727, forward strand.
AATAAGAACCATTGCAGAATTGAACTATAATTATAACGTATGGCACATCATACAAGGAATAAAAAAAATGAGTATAAATATATAATTTAAGTGTTCAAACATAAAGCTTGTGTGCTTTGTATATAAGAGATGTGATCACAGGCGCAGAATATATTAACAGGAATGAAGGGTGGAAATAGTCAGAACCCGGTACTAACGTATTGCATCAAGTAAAAAACTTTGATATACCTAGGTCAATATGTGGTACTCCGCGGAGTATTGTGCTTTTCTTCAAAGGGTCTAAGAAGATAGATTTTGCTAGTTAAACTAACCCGTAATATTTCATTAAGGTAATAGGTAGTTTTTAATATTGATTAATAAAATTTTTTTAAATTATTATTTAAATAATAAAAGATTATATAGAATAAATAATTTTTTTTTAAAGGTTTCTATCGATGAATATTACTTGAAGCTGGAATATCAATAAAATGGTTATTTATAATTGATTTTTCCTGTATAGATGGTTAGGTAACGTTTTTAGTTCTAGTTACATGCCATGAAATCCTTTCGGAGGATGCTGGCCAATATGATGATATGATATATGATTTTCATAGTAGCTATGATATACTAGATAATACTATAAGCATCTATACAGGTAACTAATAATAACATTTTTGATTATCGACGGCTAATAGTAATTTCTATCGATGAAAACTATTAATAAATAAAAAATTTCCTTTTATTTCATAATTAGTAATTTATTTATAATATAAGACTCTTATAATAGGTAGTTATAAATATATGCCTTTAGATTACGCTGAATTTGAAGTGTACGCTCCTGATTGACCTATAGAGTAAGTGACTGCTAATTATATTCTCGAAGAGAATAAAAGATATTAGCTGATAAAATACCTAAATTTTATTTATTTTAGCGTCTTATGGAGAGAAAATGTTAATTTATTTTCTTTTTATATTATCGCTTTTTAGGGGGAGTTCGAGTCACGAACGGGATGAGGACAGAGGGGGGGAGAATAAGTCACCTATACCCCGTCCGTCGCTCACCGGTAGGTACCGAGAATAACTACAGAAAGAGGCCGCCGCCGCTCTGATTTTTCAAGCAAAGTGGCTGTTTATGTTTATAAAATTAAAATTCAAGCAGATTTGGCAATCTTTTCTGTCACGTGCTCTCACCTCGTGTGTCATCTGCTGAGCACTCTCTTTCGCTATCATTCCTCAAAAACTGTAATTATTTTTTTTATATAACTCATATTTTTAACATTTTTAATTTCTTAAAAAGCTTTAATTTTTCTTGGACCTGGATGTTGGACTTAAATCTGATGTTTGACAGCTAGTTCACATAGCTATAGGGGAGTTGAGTATCATTTATGATTTTTGTAATTTACTTAAGATTGCATCCTAGTAGTAAAGTAAGGGGGTAGGTAGTGTAGGGTTTGGGTGCCTTACTAACAGGTTCAAACATATGGAACCCTCACTCCCTGTTACAGTGACTCAGCCTCTGAGTTGGGGAAATCTGCTGTGTGTCATTAGCCTAAAGATTTGAAAAAAAGTAAGCAACATTATAGTAATATTAATTTAAAATTTCTTTTTATTATTTAAATTTGTAAAATATTTTTTGATCCATTCCATATTTATGTATCAAATATATAAAACTTAAAATAAGTCATAACTTACTCTTCATTTCTGGTATCTGGTATACTTCTGTCCATTGCAATCTCATCTGATATGACCATATTAATTCCATATTCACCAACAGACTGAGCTCCTTCATTCTGCTTATTAGGAGAAAGATGATGTGGTTTACCAAGTTCTCCAGGTCCTGACCTTTGGGGAAAATCTTCTGGTTCAAAATTTCCCAGCTGCTTTCCCTCAAGAAATGTCACTTTTTGTTTTATTGTTCTCTGTATAAAAAATTGTTCATATTAACTTATTACACAACTAAGTTTTATTATAGAAAATAAATATGTTCATACTCAAAGACCAGATGATGAATATTGGGATACCGAATCTTTTAAAAAGTTAGAATCTTTACAAGAAATAAAGCTTTACGATGTTCTGTTTAATAATAAAATATATGATAACACTAACAAAATATAGATGGTACAACGAGTACTAAAATTTATAAAGTTTATCATACGGAACATATTTATGTACTATAGTTTTTCATACTTGTATGCATTTATTTACTATAGCTATTCATACTTACCTTATATAAAGAGCCAGCAGTAATGTTATGAACATTTTCTGGTGACTGTAAATAAATTATAAAAAAACCCCTAGGACAGCAGCAACAAAAAGCAAAAGCTTAAAAAAACGATTTTCTTCTTCATCTGAAGAGCTCGCATGATTAGATGCAAAATTTATTTGTATTTAATAAATAAAATACCTAAAATATATTACCAATATAATAATGGTCCAAAATCATAAAAAATAAGAATAAAACTGAAACGAGAAAAGAAAATAATTTTTAATAACAATTATGGTCAACATACCAGTAAGATATTAAGTTACAGTAACTAATATAATTATTCCTTATTATGATATATATATATTATAATAGTATATATATATATAATAATATATATTAATATATATACATATATATATATATATATATATATATATTATATAAATATAATATATATATATATAATAATATATATATATATATATAGATACTATATATATATATAATAATATATATATATATATATATATATTATATATATACGTATATATATATATATACGTATATATATATAATATATATATATATATATATATATATATATAATATATATATATAATAAATATATCAATATAAAATATATATATATATATATATAATATATATATATATATTATATATATTATATATATAATATATAATATATATAATATATATATTATATATATACTATCTTTATATATACGGTATAATATATATAATATATAAATATTATATATATATATAATATTATATAAATATATATATAATATATATATATATTATATATATATAAATATATAATATATATATATATATACTACTATATAATTTATATATATATAATATAGTAATAATACATATTATATATATATAATATAAACGGTAATATAATATATTATATATATATTATATATAATATATAAATAATATATAAATATATATATATATATATATATATATTATAATAATATATATATATATAGGGGATTACGATATAACGGTATCGTACCGGTATCGGTATCGGTAGTATCGGCCGTTTTTGATGGTATCGGTATCGTTAAAATGGCCGATACTTCCCGATACTTCTTCACTTTTGGGTGAAAAATCTTGAGAAACTTTAGATTCACATAAATAAAGCTCGTTCGGATATAGATACCTATACCAAGTTATGTTTTCTTTTTTCCTCGATTTCCTTTTAACTTGATTTTAGCGCTTCTCTCCAACTTGGTCTTTAGCGTCAAAATTTACCTATTGGACAGGCATCTATTATAATTCAAATACAGATTTAGTTACTTTTTTAGTTGATCATCGTTATTTTTTTTTTGTACGTGCCAATTGTGAGAGCATGCCGGGCCGTGAGGTTTTTAAACAAACTGGATTATTCATTAGAATTTGCTGTAAAAAGGGTTTTATCGTTTTAAAATTTAGGTTTAGCGTACGAATAACTTTTCCTCATTTCTCCTTGGTTTTTGTCTATTGTTTCTCCTTTTTTTCTTTTTTTTTTTTTTGTGATTGCTGGCGTGTAGATGCAGATTGCACAGCGTGGCTTCTTTAACCATTCACATGTATGAATCATGATTTAATTAATTCCATCGGAAAATTAAAAAAAAATACTACTTTCTAACAATAACCTAACTTTTTTCTCTTGTCTGAGACCCAGATGGCTAAGAATTCATCCTTCAACCCCGTTAATATATCCAACTATAACATTTGTATAATTTCCGTTTGAAGGGTGGAGTCTGTGCCTATGTAAACAAACATTCCTATAACACGACTCGAGAATCTCGAATCTCCTACTTCGATGTGGCTTACAATCTTTCTTCCTTCTACTACAACATTCTTATGCTTCTGCTACTGTTCTCCAACAGAACAGATTTTCATCTCCTTTTTTGATTACCTTACACTTCTCACGAGACTGTTATATCTTCTATCCAAATCTGAGCTCCTCTAATTTGGGGATTTCAATGTACACAAAACTGAGTTGTTGGGTTCCTCTCGTACTGATTTGTTTGGGAAAGTCCGAATCATTCGTAGTTCTAACGACTGGAGCAACTGATAAATAACTCGTACCACATTCCAGATCGTCCCAACCGATTCTGAATCAGCCTGAACTGCTATTTTAACCACTAGTTCTCTTCTCTCTATAATACACAACTTCGCTCCTACGGTAAATCTGACACACGCTCACCTTATATCACTTTAATTCAATCTTTCTCTCCCAACACTCCATCCTGCCTAGGCGGTTTTCCTGGCACTTTTATCGGGCCGATGGGGGGCATGTGCGTTGCTTCTATGCTAACTATAAATGGAAGTGACTGCTTGACTCTTAAGACGCTTCAGAATTCTGCGATAAAGTGGGAACTGTAATTGTAATTTCTGTATGTTCATCTTCTATGACTAAATCTTTTCTCCTCAAAATCATGGTCGATCGGTGCTTGTTCCCCTGTCATTCAGCTAGAGACAATGCTAGTCGGTGTAGAAAGATTCTCGTTCTCCTATCCATCTTCTCTTGCCAATTTTCCTTCAGCTAGAAATCCTGTCGCAGGATATGCTTTCGACGAGCAAAGCGGACTTCATTAAACGAAAATGCGCTGATCTCCTTGGTTCTCCTATGACAATCTTTCTGGCCTCTTGCACAAAACATCTCTAACAACTTCTGTTAATCATTCTTCCTCCTCTTATTTCGCTCTGATGATTCGGTTGTTAACTACTCCCAACTGCAAGGCAATTCATCTCTTTGGGCCGACCTAATTTTCCTCTAATTCAAGCCCTGGCGATTCTGGTACTTCCTCTTCCTCTCTATTTCTCCTTTCTCAGGGTCCCCTATGCCTTAGCCTGTCATTTCATTTGATCGGGCGCATGCGGGGGCATGAGCTCCTGAAATCTATGAACGTTAAGAAGGCGGGTGGCCCGGATGGCATTCCCTCCCCGAGTTTTGAGGGTGGCGTTCGGTGCTGGCGCCCCTCCTCTCGCTCAACTATATTCTCTAGGTCTCAAATACTACTACTTTCCCTCAGTGTTGGACAGCGCGCATATGTCAACTAATCCAAAAAAGCATGCTGCCTCTGATCCTTTAACTACGCCTATACTCTCACTTTGCATTCTTTATAAGAATCTTGAAACCCTTCTCAACTCTCACTCCTTAGATCATCTGGAAATCTCTTTCCCTTCCTTCTGCTTACCAGTACGGCTTTCGGTCCGAGATCTACCTGCGATAATACTTTGTCTATTTAACAGATTAATTGCTTTCCCGCCTTAGGAACTACGGAAACTTGTGTGGTGGCGCTTGCACATAATCCAAACATTTGACCGGTATGGCACCGTCCACTGCTCTCTCAAGCTCCCCCTTGGGTTCTCTCTCTTTTGCTACTTATGTCTATGCTTCTTTCAAAATCGCTCAGTTTAGGCTGTTGTGATTGGGCGACCTCTTCTTTTTCTGGTCAATATGGTTTCCTCCTCCGGGCGCTTCTGTTTATCTCGCTACTTATTCCTGCTTTTCATCAATGATCGTCTCACCTGCACATCTAACTCTTCACTCATATGTTGATCGACTTGACCTTTCATTCTACAACTCATATCAATTCTGCTCCCTTCTTTACTTCTAGATCATTCCCTCTTCGTCTTAAACTTTCCGGTTCCATGTCGCTGATTGGATAGAACTGTCCGTGTGGGTCGTCCCAAGCTGTAATTTAATTCTAAAAAAACCCCAACTCTACAAATCTCTCCCTCTAAGACACTTAACTTTCTATCTCTTTCGACGGTCTCTCGTCTCTCTTGTTGACAATATAAATTCGACTTTTCACACAAAAATTTTGAAAACCTTAAACAAAATGGTTGCTAGGGTGGCCTCCAAGAAACTGGGAGTTCCTGTTTAAAATAGATGCGAATGACTCTTTTCTCTCTCAGGTTACTCACCTATACAAGGTTCCCATCCGCCCTTGTATGGAGTACTGCTCTCCAATCTGTGGGGGCGGGGGCTCTGGTTTCATCCAGCTTTTGATTAGGGTCGAGTCAAAGGCCAAAAACTTATAAACTGTCCTGTACCTTTCTAGTTCGACTTGATCCTTTATATTTGCGGCGGATGTTTGGGTGCTATCCTTTTCTAATGGTACTGGTAGAGGCAAGTGCCCTCGAGGGAACATCCACCGCGTACACCAACCTTAACGACGCCCTCCGTACACAAGGGTGCTGTGGTCGTCGGACATTGTCCAAACTATCGCGTACAGAAAAGATTCTTTCTTTCGCGCGTGCTTTTTCTTCATCGCGACGGGCCCGCTGGGAATTCTCTTCCATCATCTGTGTAACCTATTCAATTTATTTCCCTCACTTTAAAGCCGTGTCTGTGCTCATCTGCGTACTTTGCGTTCCGGGAAGTTATGAACCCGTTCAATAGCACTAACGGGAATAGGATTTTGCCAGTGCGCGTCGGTGTGACAACTGTAAAAAATTAAATAAATAAAAGGTCTAATAAGGAATTCCTACAGCTAGCGAAACCCACTCTCACAAGAATGGCACTCCGACGGTGAACCGCTCTAGAATGCTTATAAATAGCATAACTGAGGAGCCACCAGAGTTGACAAAAAAAATAAATAAAAAAGAGACAGAGAAGTGGAAGACGCCTTATGCTGCAACACCCCTCGCAACAGCATCTGATAGGGACGTCATGGTGCCTTTTCACAAATAAAGCTACCTGAAGATGAGGATTTGGATATGTTCGACTTTGATAAGTTCATGGCCATGACCGAAATTGCATTGATATCTCATTTCACCTTCAAAGGAATCACACATCGTAACCCTATCTATGCACTAACGGGAAAGGTATTTCCAGGCGCAAAGCTTTTTCAAGTTGCAGTCTTGAAAGAAGAGATGAGGCTCTACAAAACATGGAGATGCTACAGAAGGAATCCTTTCATGCGGTGGCATGAAATGGCCAAGGTTTTCATTATTTCAGTGCTTGCAGGCAAATAATTATGCAGCACTCCTCTCAGTCGGAGAGAGAGCGTATTTTAGTTATATGTAGGTAGGTAATGTAAACACCCAAAAAGGAACAGGCTCTCTCGCCAGATACTAGTAAATGCTTAATGTTTTTGCATTCAAAATTTTGAATTTTGAATTTGAGTATTGAATGATATCTATCTAAAGGAGTATTTTATTATGTCATGATTATACGTTTTTATTTTTAACTTGCGGCTGATTAATTGAGGTCTTCTTCTTTCATTATTTTAAATTCTTTATATTGTAGCTAGTTAAAGAATCTTCTGTAAATTGTAATCATGTTAAAAATAAAAGATAGTAGCTAAACTTTGTTAATCCTTACTTGAAAATGGAAATGGAAAGTATTTTTAAATAAACACCAAAACATAAAAAAAGCTTATTAATAATTATATTTGCAATTATTTTCCTTAAAGGTACTTATTTAATTTTATAAAAGGAAGTATTCAAAGTCACCAAATAGGAAATATAAATGACTAAGTATTTTTTGTACAAGGAATGCAATCTGAAGCTGCCTAGCAGTGCACCAAATGTCCTACTCTTATTCTTGTATTATTATATTAATTAAAGTATCGGTCTCGGTATCGGTATCGATCGGCGCCTAAAAAAATAGAGTATCGGTATCGATATCGGCCTCTTGCTGATTTTTTTGGTCATCCCTAATATATATATATATAATATAATATATATTATATATATAATATATATATAATATTATATTATATATATAATAATATATATATAATATATAGCGTCGGGCGGGGAGACATTCGCCTCTTTAGGAGGGGTGATTCGGAGTCCACTCTTAATAAAATAAAAATCATAATAAAAAAAAAAAAAATTTCGCTCATCTTTATAGCAGGCCACGCGGTAGTACTACACAGTTTTATTAGATCATATCTAATCTAAAAGTTTTATATTTTTAAAAATGTTAGAAATTAGGGTACCAAATGTCCTTCAATAGAATTCACTTTTGAAAAATGTGAGTTTTTCAACTTCCGTTAAAATGAAAAAATGTGGATCGATTTTAATTCTAGTTTTTCAGTGGATACAAACTCGAGTATGTTAGCTTTAAACTTGCAAAGTAAATTTTTGATCCAAGCAGTATTTGTGGCAAAAAAACGTAACTTGGTCCGATTCACCCGCCGTAAAAATTGATGGAGGGTGGCTCGGACCACCATTGTTTTTCTGTCTCGTGTTAACTATTATTGAAATTTTTATTTAACGTGATAAATTTAATTTATAATGTAATAAAAAGTTTCAAACTTGTTCTATTACTGTTCTTGAAGTTCATGATTTTGTGTGATTAAAACGAGTTTCAATAATTGTACAAAATTTTGGGCGGAGAGGGGTGAATCGAACCACCTTTTTTTATTCTTATTTTATGTATAGTTATTGACATTTTTACTTTTACGAATTTAACATGATAATCAACTAAAAATTTTCAAGTAAGGTTAAAATAAAATTTAAAGAGCTTACATAAAAGACGCATATAAACAGATGGTCCGAGTCACCCTCAATGGGGTCCGCTTCACCCCTCCACGGTCGGGCTGACTCGGCGTTATGTCAAACTTTAATTAAAATTTCATTATTTAGAATTACATTAATATTTTGTGTGCTTTCTGCCCGACTAAGGGCCCGTGATTTAAAAAAAAAATTTTTCCAAATAAGTGCATTCGGGAGGTCGGAGACGAAGTTAACTAAAGTGGTCAAGTCACCCGCCCGACGCTATAGTATATATATATATATATATATAATATATATATATATATATATATATATATATATATATATATAATATATAATATATAAATATAAATATATAATTATTATATAAATATATAGTATATTAATATATAAATATATATATATTCATTATATATAGCATTATATTTATGTGTATATATATATATATGTAACTTATATATTATTATATATATAATATATATAAATAATATATATATATATCTATAATATATTATATAAGTTATATATATTAATATATTAATTATTATATATAATTTTAAATATTTGATATGTTGTCGGGTGGAAAATGTGAGCTATTCTCTCCTTGCGCTTGGCTCTGTTCCACTCGGCACGTTAAATGAGTAACACATCCTCCTGATAGCACAGCCCGTGAGTGGACAGTGTTTATCTCTGCCAATATATAGTATATATATATATAGATATATATATATATAATAATAATATAAATATATTAAATATATATATATATAAATAATATACGATATATATATATTATAATATATATATATAATTATATAGTATATATATATATATTATAATATTAAATTAATATATATATAATCTTGGTATTCAGTCCATGTCAATTCAGGCAGGCAAAAGAAAAAAGTTTACTTCAAATAAAGTGAAAGTTTTTTGATTATTGTTTTAAAATTCAGAAAAATTAAGATACTATATTTTTTTGTTTGCCCAAAAAACTTTTTGAGCCAAGATATAGGCCACCAAAGATGGCGTCCCTGGAACCAGTTCCATTTTGATTTTCGAGCACAAAAACTGTAAAGTGCTGTTTCTGCAAAGTTCAAGATATTCGATAACAAGAAGATAAGTATGATGACTCCCGCACACGTCAAAAGGGTAGGCTCATTTCAGACAAACCTTTTAGAATTTATAAATACTTACTCGACTGCAATGGACCGAGAGATCCAGTGTGATATTGTAATTTGGGACTTAGCAAAGCTTTTGATAAGGTTTCCACAAAGCCGATGAAGAGTATGCAAATGTGGTAAAAGTTATCACAATGTGGCATAGACAGAGTGGTTGTGGAAGTAGAAAAAAGTGTACCACTAATGGCATATCATTATGAATAGTGAAGAGTGGGTCCCCAGGGTTCATTGTGGGCACTTATTATTCCTCATATATAACTAAATGAATTTAGACAGGGACTTAAATGCAAGGTTCCTAAGTTTGCAGATGAGACCAAAGTGGCGCACCACCGTTTAGGGATAGTGAAGAATGTATAAAAGATTCTAATGATCTTGAGTAAACTCTTGGGTGGGCAGATAAGTGGCAAATGAATTTTAATAGTAAAAAGTGTAAGGTCTTCACCTAGGTTACTACTCAAATAAAAGTGTTAACTACGAAATGAATGGGGATTGCTTGAGTCTGTGGACCAAGAAAAAGATTTGCGTGTGATTATAAACAGTAATTTGAAAATAGCTAATAGTGTTTGAGCTAGAAATAAAGCTTAATAAGTTTGCTGGGGCATAAAAATCGAAATGTTGTTACAGAGTAAGGAGAGTTATAAGTAAACGTATAGAATAAACATAAAAGACATCAAGAATATACGAGACAGGTAAAAAGCCACATGCGGGCCTAACAAGTACTAGTCCCAGTCAACCAACTACCCACACATTGCTCCATACAAATCCACAAACGCAACTGGGCTTGTCCTTTGTTGTAACTACAACCACCATTTGCTTAGTCAAAACTAATGCTATACTAAGATATGATACCGCAAACCATCCACATCATAATAACTAGTTATGGTCACCACATCCCATCTACATAACTATATCCTACTAATAAACTAAAAACCCGCAACTTGGCTCATGCCAATAATTAGCATATGATACCTCAACACATCCATAAAACGACATCAACCCTTTCTTCAAATGTTGCATCGAGTCACACTTCAACAACCTCCTCCTGCCGACTATTCCAAAAATTTCAACAACCTATTACTCGAAGCATGCTTTCTTATATCAAAGATGGCAGCTTTCCTTCTAATTTTCTTAATTGATGCTCCCCTGGTCCACCGTGTCCATGTTCCTACCATGAAAAATTTTTTGGTCTCTGTATTATAAATAGATGTATCATATCTTTGGTAAACTGTATCATGTCCCCCCGAGAAACTCGCCTTATACAGAAACATTCCTAACCTCTCAGCCTCTCCTCATAGCCTTACCCTCAAACCGAGAAATCATCCTTGTGCTCTACGTTGCACTCTCTCTACATATCTAAGTCTTTCTTTAAATAAAGGGTCCAAACTTGTGCACAATACTCTAATACTGGCTAACATAGCTATTATTATAAGTTTACTTATTACTTCCTTGCTCTTGTCAACAACATTGCGATTTATTATGCTCCAGCAGTCTTATTAAGCTTTATTTCTAGCCTCCAAACACTGATTAGCCTACTTTCAGAATTACTGCTTATAATCAACACTAAATCTTTTTCTTGTCCACAGACTCAAGCCATCCCCATTCATATCGTTAAAACTTATTTGAGTAACCTAGTGAAGAACCTTGCACTTTTTTACTATTAAACTTCATTTGCCACTTATCTGCCCACCCACGAAGTTATCAAGATCATTTTGATCTTTATACATCCTTCCACTATTCAACGGGTGGCCACTTTAGTATACTGCAAACTTAAAAACTTGGCATATTAAGTCCCTCGTCTAAATCAATTGTATAATAGTATGGAACAAAGTGCCCCAGCTGAAAGCCCTGGTGGGACCACCACCTCTTCACGTAATTTTCCATGAGATTTATTTGCTCATTTAGTTGTACACACTGTTTCTATTTCGCCACAACTACTTTAATCCAACCATGTACCACTCCACCTATACCCATGGGCGTATTTAAAGCGTGGGCCCAGGCCCAGGGCGGCAAATTATTGCTAGACCTCCAATAAAGTCTAAATAGACACAATATCACTGGATCTCCGTCGTCGGATGCAGTTCAGTTAATGTATGCCGATAAATTCTAAAGGTTTGTCTGACATGACTACCTCTTTCTTAACCGTGCGGGAGTCATACACATGACCTGTTATCTTCCTAATGATTTCTCTATTGACCTTTCATTAACTTTTCCAGAACCTTACAACCAGAGATGTTAAAAAGCTAACTGCCTATAATTTCCCAAATCCTTCCTTACTGGACCTTCTTATAAATTACGGCACAACATATGCCATCTTTCCAGTCATACTGGTCCTCACGAAAATGTTATAGATCGCTTAAAAATCAAATACCGTGCCTTCTGCAATGCTGGTAACCCGTTTTCAGCTAATTCTATCAATATATACACAGGGCCTGCAAGCTTTACTTGGGTCATAGTATCTAAAAATCTTTTAACTCTTCAGCTTGTTAGGCCAGTAATAGGTATTGTGCACAGTTTTGGGCCCTTGTTTAAAAGAAGACTTAGTATGCTCGAGCGAGTTGCAACATAGGGCACAAGGACTATTTCTAGGTTTTAAAGGTAAGGAGCTATGAGCGAGAGGCTGAGAGAGTTACGAATGTTTTCTGTCTGAAAGGCCGATTTCCCAAGGGACGATGATAGCAAAGTCTACAAAAAGGTAATATAATTGATAATACGGACCAGTAAATTTTCTTAGTAAAGAGCATGGACAGGTAAACCAGGGGGCAATAAGTAGAAAATTAGAAAAGAAAACTGCCATCCTTATAATAAAACAGCATGCATTCAGTACAATGGTTGTTAATTTTTGGCAATGGTCTTGCCAGGAGGGAGGTGTAGTATCACCGAGCAACATTTAGAAAACTGGTTGGATAAGTAAGGATGGGTGGTATCATAATATATTTTTGCGAAGCAAAATTGGCAGTTTAGTCAGTAGAAGTTATTAATGTTAGACCTGCATGTGAGACCAAGAACTAGTATTATATGCCATGTAGATGGTTTGGTATCAATATATAGCTAATATCGCATTTTATTTGACTAATCCAAAATTGGGTGGATCTTTGTAGTTACAAAGGTTCATGTTGACAAGCCGCCTAGGTGTTGCTGGAATTGCATGAGCATGTTTGGTTAGTGTATTTGACTAGGAACAGTCTGACAGGCGCCACGTGGCTTTGTTACTGTCTCTTATATTCGTTAATCTTTGTTATTACATTATATATATAATATAATATATAATATACTATATATATTAAATATATATATTAGTATATCATATATAATAATTATATATATATATTATAATATATAGAGGTTGGGTTGAGCCGATGTCTTATATAAATCCCCAGCGATACCTAAAATAAAAAATAATGAAGGAAATAATGAAAGTAAAAATGGTGCTCATCTTTAGTTTATAAATAATATTTATTTATTTTTTGTAAACTTATGGTACTCCAGACGTGTCAGACCGTCCCAATGGCAGCGCAGGTCTTGGCTTCCATGGAGAAAGAAGGTATAATATTTCCCCCCCCTCTGGGGGAGGGCTCCAGAACCCCTCGTCTTTAGTTTTGGTGTCGCTGGGGTTCTCCGCCCTCGCCCTAGGGGTAATGGGAAATGTCCTCCCATCTGTTCCTGTCGTCAAGCCCCCTAATGGGTCGTGATATATATCATTATATATTATATCATACTATATATATAATATATATATATATATATATATATATATATATAAATATATATATTTGTATTTGTGTGATATTAATTATACTTTTTTTTTTTTTTTATTGTATACATTATTCAATGATACTTTTTAGACAAATTTTTTATTTTTTTTTTATGTATATTTTACTTAAACTTTATCTAAAGAACTGTGAAAGTAAAATTATAAAAATTATTTTAAAAATATAATATTGATGTATCGATAATCTAAAACACATTTCGACAGTGATTCCTCATCCCTACACGAACAGAAAAAAGCTGAATTGTTATGATTTTCAGAGCGTTATTAATATTTTTAGTGAAAATATTAACTCAAAATAAATTCAAATGCGTAAAAAAAAATTTGAATAATTTTTTTAAACCATTTTTGTAAATGAAATGTTTATAATTTTAATATACTATTGATAGTTATCCCTATAAAAATCTTGAAATTAGCAATTTTTTTATTAGAGCAAAAAATTTTTTTTTTTACTGAAAATATACATTAAAAATATAAGTAATTTGTAAAAAAAAAAAAAAAAAAATCAAAATTTTTTTATACCATTTCTGTAAATTAAAAGTTTATAGTTTTAATGCAATAGTTATGTAATGTTTATTCACCTCAGCTGCACTATTACCAATTGTTATGTAAATGTAAATTTAGGTAATAGTAGTGCAGATGGGTGTCATCCCCGATTTCTATAAAAATCACAGGATATAGGCTACTCTAAGTTATAAAAAAATATTAATGAATGAAAATGATAATCGTCGCTCTTTAGGAAAAAAAAGTTACAGCATCTCAAAGTTATTACCCAAGTAAATTAAACAAACTTTCACACTCCATAACATGCAAAATTCCATATCCCCCCTATTTCCAAACCACTTCCGTCAAAAATTTCATATAATTGAGCATAAAATCAGCATAAAAAAAACTGGTCGAAACATCATAAGCTGACAGTTGGCATTTGGGCTATGGTCAGAAAAAGATGTTATAACAATTTAAGGGCAAAAGTTGGCAGGTAGCTATAATTGTAAAAATCGTTAAAAAAGACACATATGAGAGTATATATAAAATTTTTATATGCTTCCCACTTATATCTCTCCTATTTTATTTTTTATTTGTGTTTAGATGTAGGATATAAAAACTCTTATATACTTCCACTTATATTTAATACATTGTTTTAGTGGATTTTGTACTTTTCCAATATTGGGTATAATTGTCCAGAATTCACTAGACATTAAAGAAGGGTTCCTTACAGGGATGGCACGAAAAAAATCAAATTAAAAAAATCAATTGAGTTTTTTACTTGATTTTTTTATAAATAAATCATGATTTTTTTGATTTTATTGATTTTTTTGATTTGTTTGATTTTTTTATATTTTTTTTATTATTTTTTATTTTTTTGTATATTTAATTATTTCAATAGAAATAAAAAATTAAAATAAAACTATATATATTATGAAGTTTTTAATATATTTTTTTTCAATTTTCAACAAACTATTGGCATTGTAACCCGTAAGTCTGTAACATTCTTTAGTGTTGGTGTTTCATTGTTTCATTGTAAATTTGACACCCAGAGCATAGGGCCTAGGCGTTAAAATATGAAAATTAATGCAGAGTGCAGACTAGTTATACTATATGTTTTTGGTATACATGTTCGTTATATAGATATGTTAGGCCAGTAGTTTAATTTGTCTTACAATTTTAGCACCCCTTAATAAAAAAAAGGGACATAGAATGCTGAAGAGGCGCACGTAAAGCAACGAGGAGGTAGTTTTTGCCTTTGAGGATAAGAAAGCATGCAAGTTGTCTAGATAGGCCATTGCCGGCTTCTTACAATTATTTTCTTATCTTAATTATTTATTATGGTTGATCTGGAAATTTCTAGATGTTGCCAATGCAGCTCTTATTACTAATTTTATTGTTGACTAGGGCGACATCTAAAAAGGACATGCGGCTTCTCAATATTATTCCTTATTTATTATTGGAAAAATGGACATTCCAGAGGGTTCAATGCGGCTTCTTATATTATTATTTGTTAAATTATTTTTGGTTGTTGGGTTGACTGGGACAGCTAGATGCCCATGTGCTTCTTAAGCTATATAATTTTTCTTTTATTAATTTGCTAATTATTATGAGTTACGAACTGGGAACATTCAGAGGGGGCCAATGCGGCTTCCTAATTATTACATTTTATTGGTTGACTGGGACCACAGTATAAATGGCATGGGCCTAAGTATTATTCTTATTTATTATGAGTTGATTGGAACATTAAGGGCAATGCGGTTCTTAATTATTATTTTAATTATTAATTATATGTATATTATTATTGGTTGGACTGCGGACAGTCTAGATTTTTATTGCTTCTTTAGTATTATTCCTATTTATTATTTATTATGGTGTGACTGGGACATCTAGAGGGGCCAATGTGGCTTCTTACTTATTGATTTTTTATTGGTTGATACTGGGACAGTCTTAAAAGACCATTATCGGAGTAATTGTATATTCTATTTATTATGGTTTTGACTGGGACATTCTTGAAGGGTCAATGCGTTATATATATATTATCAAAAATAATAATTAAGAAAGCTCCATTGACCCCTCTAGAATGTCCACGTCAACCCATAATAAATAAGAATAATACAAGAAAGCGCATGGTCCTTTTTAGACCTGTCCCAGTCAACCAAATAAAAATTAATAATTAAGGAAGCCGCATTGGCCACTCTAAAATGCTCCCAGCAACCTAATAAATAATAAATACAAATAATACTTAAGAAGCCGTATCGGCCTATCTAGACTGTCCAAGTCCAACCGAATCGATAAATTACTATTAAAAATAATAATTAGGCCACATGAATCCCTCTAAAATGTCCCAGTCAACTGCTAATTTAATAAGAATCAATACTTAGGAAGCCCCATGGCCTTTTTAGACTGTCCAGTCGACCAGAAAAATAAATCTAATTGAGAAGCCGCATTGGCTCCTCAAGAATGTCCAACAAAAAATTAAAAAGTTAAGAATTAAGAAAATATATTTTTATAATAATTAATTGTAATTAATGAATATTTATAATTTAAGAAGCCCACATGGCCTAACCGACACGGCCCACGTCAACAACAATAATGTGATAATAAGAATAACTAATGTATAATGTCCGTCATTGCCCCTAGAATGTCCCAGTCATCCATAAAATAATAAATAAGAAATAATGAATTCAGAAACGCATGGGCCTAGCTAACTGTCCAGTCAACCATAATATTAATATTAGAAAATTTATATTAATTTGGGTTGACTGGGACAGTCTGATAGGCCCATGCGGCTTCTGAATTATTAGTCTTATTATTAATTTTTGTTGTTGATGGGACAGTCTAGGTAGACCCATGTGGCTCTTATATAATACTATGGGAGGAAGATATTGCTAATTATTAGTTAAAAATATTCTTAATTTAATTTTTATGGAGACTGGACTTCTAGAGGGGACAATGCGGCTCTCAATTATTAATTTTTATTGGTGACCTACAGTCTAAAAGGGACCATGCAGCTTCTTAAGTATTATCGTTATTTATTTTGAGTTGACGGGGACATTCTAGAGCGATTGATCTGCTCGTTAATTAATATTTTTAATTCACTAATTATTATTGGTTGATTGGGACAGTCTGAAAAGGACCATGCTGCGGCTTCTTAAGTATTTATCTTATTTATTATTTATTATGGTGATGGAGACTAGAGGGCCAAGAGGCCTCTTAATATATTTTATAGTTGACGATGATGACCGTGTAAAAAGGACGCATGCTGCTTCTTAAGTATTATCTTATTGTTTATTATGTCTATTACATTCTAGAAGGGTTCATGCGGCTTCCTAATTATTATTTAATTATTAATATTATTCGTTTATTCGTAACACCCATGTATATAACCCCATAGTCTTCTAAGTATTTAGTCTATTTTATTGTTGTATTATGGGTTGACTGGGACATTCTACAGATTAGGCCCAATGCGGCTTCTGAATTATTAATTTTATTGTTGACTGGGACAGTCTAATTGGACCATGCGGGCTTCTTAAGTATCGTTCTTATATATTATGTTAACTGGGACATCTAGAGGGGTTCATGCAGCTTCTTAATTATTATTCTTATTATAACTATTATGGGGTGACTGGGACCAGTCTCAGATAGGCCCATGCGGCTTCTGAATTTATGCTCTGGTTACTTAATATAATGGATGACTGGGCCATTCTAGGGGCAATGAGGCTTTTTAATTATTATTTCTTAATTCGTAAATTGTTGTTTTTGTGACTGGGACAAGTTTAGGTAGGCCCATCGGCTCCTAATTATAATTACTATTCATTAATTACCTTGAATTATTATGTTTATTATTAAAAATTATTCTTAATTCTTAATTTTATGGTTGAATAGGATCACTCTAATGGATTGCGTCCTCTTGGTCTCTTTTTCTTAACTCTTTTTACACTTTTATATAATTAGTTATAATAGTTATATATATATATATATATATATACAAACATTATAAATAAAACACATCATATACATAAACAAAAATAGACTTTTAAATAATTATGTTATATCTATTATCTATATGCAAATAATATAAATATATATAAGTATAGTATTGATATATATATTATACTACTTACTTATCATAGACAAAAATCTATAGGATAGTATAAGTACCGAGGGTTCAAAAATTAACTAAGCAAATATTACAGACAAAAAAATTCCTTAATTGCAAGGTAAAGCAGGGTTTCTCAAACTTAGAGTCTAAAAAATACACAACAAGAGGAAAATTGCTTCAGTCATCATGCATATTTAAGTCTGTCTTGAAAAATGTCTTTAAATTTTGTCTTGAAATTGTCTTGAAGTTGTCTTCGAATGTCAATCTTTGTTTTTCAAGTAATTTTCTCTTTCAACAACACTTTTTTTCCGTGTGTTTGTTTGTGTGTGTGTTTGTTTGATTGATTCTTGAATTTGTTTTGACTTGATTATAACAATCATTGTTTATCTTCCCTCGATGTTGTTCATTCTATCTATCTATCTATCAATGTTGCAAATTATATAGATTACCAATTATATAGATTACAGCTATAGAAAAATATTGTAAACGTCAAGGGATAATCCTAATTTACAAACATTTCATTTATTTGAGGTAGCATAGAACATTTAATACTAAAACAATAATATTAAAACATATCATTAATACAATAGTTAAATAGCATTACAACCAAGATTATAGCCTATTTGATTGCTGTAATTTGAATGCACTCTTCAAAGAATAATTATCAAATTTAGTAACACTATTCAACAGCTTTTAGTGGTTTCAGCACTACCCGCATCACCTTATATATATATATATATATATATATAATATAGTATATATTTATTGTCTCAAAAATAATATATATATATCTATTAATATTATATATATATTATAATAAGAATTCTATATATATATTATATATATAATGCTATATATAATATTATATATTTTATATATATATATATATACATATATATATTATATATTATATATTTAAATATATATAATATTATATATAGACAATATATTATATATATTTATATATTATACATATATATATATTATATATATTAACAAATATATAATATATATATATTATTATATATATTATATATATTTTTCTATAATTATATATATATATTATATTTTTAAATTTATATCAATATAATATTATATATATATATATTATATATACATATATATATACATATATATCTATATATATATTATATATATATATTATATATATATATATATATATTATTAATATTATTATATATATATATATATATATAATATATATATACTATTATATAAGGGGATATGAAGGGAGGTAAGTGAGTTGTCTTGAGAACACCTTCATTAGCTGAAGACTAGATGATGTTGGAAGAAGTGAGCTTGTCCGCGATGAATTGGCGTTTCGTCCCAGGGGGCTGCTTTGGACTCATCGGTGGTGGTCGCAGCCCCCTTCCACCAGACGCCACAATATATATATATATATATATATTAGTATATATATAATATAATATATATTATCTATATATATATATATATATATATATATATATATGTATATATAGCTGATATAGCAAAATAATGCTCTATATATATATATATATATATATTATAGTGCGGATCCACTCTAGGTATATAACATATCATGCCAGAAATAAAAATTAAGAGATTACGCCCTAAAAACACCAACTAAGGCATCCGACTATTCTCCGAAATAGGCTCCGCCCACACGCTAGCATTTTTCCTTTTTGAAGATATCGTGAACATCTGAATGCGCGTAAATGGAATCAGCATAAAAAATAACTAAGCAATTAACCAGTGAATGCTAGCAATCTATTCCAAATAAAATTTATGAAACCAAACCAAGGTAAGGAACAAGGCAGAGTAGAATTTAAAATAGTATTAAGGCGGCAAGGCAAAAGAAAGCGATGATAGCCGACCTAAGACTGTAGGCTTAGACTAGGGGAGCCGAAAATAGTTTCGCAGAGAGGTATCAGCAAATCGGCTGGAGTTAGCACCTTAGAAGGTCTTACACAACAATAAAAATTAATTAGGGAGTGTTCATGCATGCCAGTGTTAAATTCGCAGTAAGCTTAAGTAGCGTTTCAAGCAATTAGCCAAACTTAGGGGTTAGAGGCTAGAGTAAGGAGAAAACTAGGTGGAGATTAAGGGTTGCATGTATCTTTAAGTATAATGTGGGAAATAACAGCTCTGGGATAGGCTGTTATTTCCGCATATATCTAACCCTAGCGGGCGTGCGCCTCACATAGCAGTTTGGAGAGAGGCCAAGCTGGGTAATAGTAGCGCAGAGGTGAACAGCCCAAAAATGTTAGAATTAGAAACTTTTAAATATATTTTAGCAACAATATAGTAAATAGAGGTCGCATAGATCGGTATTTACTATATCTAACCCTAGCGGGCATGCGCCTCCATAGCAGTTTGGAAGAGGCAATTAAGCTGGTAATAGTAGTGCAGAAGTGACAACCACAAATGTTAGAAACTTAGAATACTTTTAAAACTATTTTGCAACATATCGTACATAGACGGTCGCATAGCTGCAGGTATTTACTATATCTACCCCTGCGGGCATGCGCCTCACATAGCAGTTTCGAGAGAGGCCGAGCTGGTTTTTTGTGCGTAGGGTCAGCCAACTCTCTCTCTCTCTCTCTCTCTCTCTCTCTCTCTCTCTCTCTCTCTCTCTCTCTCTCTCTCTCTCTCTCTCTCTCTCTCTCTCTCTCTCTCTTCTCTCTCTCTCCTCTTCATCTCATCTCTTCTCTCTCTCTCTCTCTCCCTCACTCTCTCTCTCCTCTCTAGTCAAAGAAGTACAACCCACATAGGCAAAATTTTAATGTATGTATATAGGTGTCTGTGTGAGACTCATATCAAATGTAATGCTGCTTCATGCGAATGTATATCAGGGAGGATCCTTTTCCTGCCTGTGTATGCATATACATAAAACAGCTCCTCCCAAACTAATAATCATTTGTACTACTACTCTGCATAGGCTTCATATTCTGTAGGAATTCTTCCTGCAGAATATGATTCATATGTAGAATAGTAATAACTAGGATTACCCTGTTCTAATGCCTTGTTGTTTTTGTTTTTTTAGGACAGGGGTCCAACCCTAACTTGTGAATTAGCTGTAAGAAAATAAACTTGTAAAGAAAAATACATTTCTCAATCAACCTTAAAGAAGCGGTCCTAAGCAACCAGCTTCAGATAGTGACCCCGAAGAGTGAAGATTAGATTCCCAGGCTGGAATCAGAACCCCCACAACAAGGCCAGGAAAAACTATTACAAACGAACCCAATCACTTTTGTACTTATTGTTAGTATGTGCTTTTTTTTTAACGGGTAGATTTACCCACTCATTGTGTTTGTGCCTTTTTCTATCTTCTTCACAGCCTTCACGAGTCCAGCTGCAGCCATCAAGAGCCAGCTCCGTCAGCAGAGTATCAAACTAACGCTGTTGGACCCCTACCTTGGTACAGTTCTGTATTTCATACAGAACATATAATTTGTACTACATTGTTATTATTTTTTTTATTGTTCTTATCAATTTTATTATTATTATTATTATTATTATTATTATTATTATTATTATTATTATTATTATTATTATTATTATTATTATTATTATTATTATTATTATTATTATTATTATTTATTATTAATATTTTATTCTGAAGATCATCAAATTATTATTCATACAGTATAGCCACACTCTTGTGTGCGGAGGAAATCCTTGTACACTCACTCAAATAAGCATAATAATATAAAAAAAAGAGTTTTTTTTTTTTTTTTTTTTTTTTTTTTTTTTTTTTTTGGGCAATTTCATATCGCAGCGATCTCGTTTTTATTCTGGGTCTAGCCCCTAAGGTGTAATTTCTTTGCCCCCGCTTGCTCCCCATCTTCCTTCCCTTCCTTTCTCTCCCTCGCTCTACCTAATTCTCCGCCTTTCACCATGTCCGCGCGATCTATCCATCTCCAACCTTTCTTTGTTAACGATCCTGACCTTTGGTTTGAACTCGCAGAGTCAGTGCTCCTGTCCATAGAAGACGAGAAGGAGAGATATGCGAGAGTGGTGAATGCTCTCCCAGAGTCTTGTCTGGCCAAAATTAGGGACGGTTTAGCAGAAACTAGGACCTCTACCACCCCGTACGCCGCTCTCCAGACACTCATTACCGACCGATTGGCCCCCACCAGAGAGGAACGGGTAGAGACGCTGCTTAGAGGCGTTGCCCTGGGTGATCCAAAAACCATCAGAGTTGATGACGAGAATGCTGGGTTTGTTGGGGGGTACACCTTCTCCGCGAGAGGTGCAAATTATTCGTACACTCTTCCTCCAGAAGATGCCCGCTGAGCATCACAGTGTCCTGCAGTCGTTGAATCCGGCGCAAACTCTCCCTGAGTTTGCTGCCACAGCGGACCGGGTTGTGCGCCCACCTATAACCTCTACTTCCAACGTTTTCGCAGTCTCTCCCACACCTGCCACCGCTACCGCTCTCCCTCCCCCGCAAACAGCTGCGCCTTACGCCCAACACATTCCACAGTACTCTACCACCGTCTCCACTGTTCTCCCTCCCCCGCAAACAGCTACGCCTCACGCCCATCACATTCCCCTTCTCCCTCAACCGCCTTCTGCCGCCTTTCCAGCTCAACCTCCTTATTCCCAGCCACCCCAACCTTCCCACCCTCAGATTTTCGCAGTACAAAATTCTCTGGCATCTCTCGAGGCCCGGATGTCGGTTTTTGAAACGGGCATGGCTGAGATAAAATCTGCTCTTCTCTCCATCACTTCGGCTAGTATTAATAACACTTTTCGCTCTCGTGATCGCACTCCTTCCAACTTTCGTCCTTCTCGCGGTCCTCGTTCACCTTCTGCTTCTTCCTCCCGCCAGCGCCAGTATCCACATGGGTACTGTTACTATCACCATACCTTCGGTATGGACGCGAATAAGTGCGATCCCACCTGCTCACTCCATCAGGGAAACTCAGCAGTAGGAGCGACGGGAGATGCTGGCTCTTTTTCTCCTTCTCCTCCTACTACACAGGACGTTCTTCGCATCTACGACCATTCTACTAAACTTGCCTTCTTGATCGATTCCGGCTCTAGCCTTTCGATTTTACCCAACAACCCTTCTCAGGACTCCTCCGTCCCCCTTCCTGGTCGTCAACTATTCGCTGCTAATGGCTCTTCCATCCCGGTATATGGAGAGCGATTGTGTACCGTTGGATCTGTTCTCCGCCGATAGTTTCCATGTGGTTTTTTCTCGTCGCTGAAGTGACACAGCCCATCCTCGGCGCTGACTTTTTGTCCCATTTCAATCTTATGGTAGACCTTCGTAATAGACGTCTAGTTGACGGTGATACTTCTCTTTACTCCCACGGTTCCCTAGGTTCTTCTGAGCTAAAAGGCATTTCCGCTATTGCCCCGCCATCTTCGGTAGGGTCTCCCTTCCTTACTATCCTGCAGAAGGACTTTCCTTCTTTATTGCATCCTTGCTCTTCAGATACTCCTCTTAAGCATTCTGTGGAACATCATATAGAGACCACTGGCCCACCCACCTTTGCTCGAGCTCGCCGCCTTCCTCCTGATAAACTCAAAGCCGCCAAGGCTGAGTTTGATCACATGTTGCAACTTGGCATTGTGCGCCCTTCCAAGAGTTGTTGGTCTTCTCCGCTACACATGGTCCCTAAGGGCACCACGGGTGATTGGAGACCCTGTGGTGATTTTAGGGCTTTGAATTCTGCCACAACACCGGATAGGTACCCTGTGCCGCATATACAAAGTTTCACTTCCCACCTGTCTGGCAACACCATTTTTTCTTCTTTGGACTTAATTCGAGCCTACCATCAGATACCCGTGGCTCCGGAGGACGTTCCCAAGACAGCTGTAATCACCCCCTTTGGCCTCTTTGAGTATATACAAGAATGCCATTCGGTTTGAAAAATGCAGCCCAGTCCTTCCAGAGGTTCATCGATTCTATCCTCCGTGGCCTTCCTTTTGCTTGGGCATATTTAGATGATCTTTTAGTCGCTTCCTCCTCTCCTGAAGAACATATGGATCACCTACGTGCCGTTTTCGGTAGGTTGGATGATGCGGGAATTCGTCTCAATCCTACCAAGTGCGTATTCGGTGCGTCTTCTCTTACGTTCCTTGGTCACACAGTCTCGGCCGGGGGTATTTGCCCTCTTGTAGACCGTGTCGTCGCTATCCGCGCCTTTCCTCTTCCCCAAAATCAAAAGCAACTTCGTCAATATCTGGGAATGATCAACTTTTACCACAGATTTCTGAAATCAGCGGGCAGCCCTCCTAGGCCCGCTTACCGCACTCATTCGTCCTAAACAGCGAGGCAGCACCACTAAAGTCGACTGGTCTCCGGCAGCAGAGTCTGCTTTTGAGGCTTCCAAAGAAGCCCTCGCCTCCGCCACTCTTTTAGTTCATCCCCACGATACCGCACCAGCGAGAGTGCAGGTAGATGCCTCCGATTTCGCTGTTGGTGCGGTGCTTCAGCAGTTCCAAAAGGGCGAATGGTGCCCACTTGCCTTCTTTTCACGCAAGCTGCAACCCGCCGAAACAAGGTATAGTGCTTTTGGACGGGAATTGCTTGCTATGTATCTTGCTGTTCGCCATTTTCGGTACTTTTTGGAAGGACGGGAGTTCCACATCCTGACCGACCACAAAGCGATCACTTTCGCAATGGCTTCACGGCATGAACGTCACTCCCCCCGTGAAGCTCGTCATCTTGAATTTGTTTCCCAGTTTACGACAGACATACGTCACATCTCCGGAGTGGATAATTTCACCGCGGATGCTCTTTCTCGGATTGAAATTAACGCTCTTTCCCCCATTCCTGACATTGATTACGCAGCCATGGCCACGTGCCAGGAGCAAGACAATATCGATCTTCAGCAGGACTCTTCTCTACAGCTGCAGTGGCTCAATCTTCCGGGCATAGAGAAGAGACTCTTAGAGAGGAGACTCTTGTGTGACACTTCAACAGGCCACCCTCGCCCTTTCGTTCCAAATTCTCTTCGAAAGGCAGTCTTCTGCAATCTCCATTCGCTTTCACACCCTGGCGTCGAGGCTTCACGCAAACTGGTAACAGCTCGTTTTGTGTGGCCTAAAGTTAACGCCGATGTAGCGAATTGGGTCCGCGCCTGCATGGCTTGTCAACGCTCTAAGGTGCAAAGACACACTAAAGCTCCCTTGGGCACCTTCTTGCCCCCTGGCCAACGTTTTGAAAGAGTTCACATCGACATTGTTGGACCTCTTCCACCTTCTCATGGCATGCGATATATCCTCACCTGTATCGATCGGTTCACTCGTTGGACTGAAGCTATCCCTCTCTCTGTTGCCACTGCCGAATCTATAGCTAAAGCCTTCTTGTTTCATTGGATCTCTCGGTTCGGAATTCCTCTCTCGGTCACGACGGATCAAGGTCGCGTTTTCGAATCCTTCCTCTGGAAAGATTTGATGCGCTTGCTGGGTTCTGAGAAGATCCATACCACCAGCTTCCATCCTATCTCGAACGGGATTTGTGAGAGGTTCCACCGTCAGCTTAAAGCCTCTTCATGGCAACTATCCACTAACCAGAACACTGGACTGAGGCTCTTCCTTTGGTTATGCTGGGTATACGCACTGCCGTTAAGGAGGATCTTCAGTGTTCAGCTGCAGAACTTGTTTATGGCTCTACATTCGCTGCATGCGAGTTCTTTTCTCATCTTTCCGCTTGCTACTGCAGATCCGCACCCTGTATCTCCTCGCTTGAAACGCTGCGCCTCTCAGGAGACCTACCCCGACGCGCAGCCAAAGGTGGCACTCTTACATCCGACAGAATCTCTCCTTCCTGTACCGCATGTTTTCTAGTCAGGCATGCTCCCACCGTTCCCCTCCGACCCAAGTTACGACGGGCCCTTCCCGTTTTTACTTCGGAAGGAGAAAGTTCTGCCAAAGTATAGCTTCCTAATCGTACCGACGTTATATCGATCGATCGTCTCAAACGCTGCCTATTTTTGAGGCGGAACCCTCGGCGTTCAGGCCCTGGACTTGTCCTATAAACCATCCGCTTCCTCTGGGATGTCGCCACCCTTCTTACCCGGCATCCACC
>JABUQX010006115.1:42500-54935 GCA_015478945.1 Trachelipus rathkii
AATTTACTTGTTTAAATTCTGAAACATAATTCTCAAGGCCTTTAATTTTCATATGCAGTTCATTATCTTCATTTTCAATAACACATAACTTGATGATTGTTTCTAAATGACCAACTGTTCCAGAAATAAGCTGGGGAAGAGATGAGAGTTTAAGAGCTTCTTTTTGGAGAACCTTACTTAAATTTGACAAGGCACTCAGTATTACATCTAAAATAGCCAAACTCACTATAAAACTAATATTAGTCATTTCTAAAAGAATACCACCAGATAAACTTGCTAAATCGGCACCATCCTTGTAAATGTGTTTACATGCCATCATTATTGATTGAAAACATAAAAACACAGCATATACCGTACGAAAAATTGCTAAGCCAACGTACGTCTTTAGCTTCTGGAATCTTTTAAGGCAGGTTCTTCTATTCATTTTTTTGAATTTCATGTAAAATCTTTTCTCTTTTAGGAGAACAATAAAAAGCTTGTAGATATCTTTAACAACATGTAAAGCCTTCTTAATCATTGGAAACTTTTTTTCTGGAATTAGTGATGGCAAGCGAAAAACTGGGCTTACATATAAATATTAAGGGAATTTAAATGCTTCATTTCCAAACTTCCACGCATCCCGTTTTATACACCATGAAATTTGTAGCACCATTCAAAAGGAACATGATACTAATTTCTCGTAAGAAAGTTTTCGTTTTTTTAAAGCATCAGTCATAGCCAAAAATATTGACTCGCCGTCAGTTTTTTCTAATTCAACCATACATAAAAACCTTTCTCTTACTTCATAAACTGGAGCTGGGACTACATAGCTAACTAACAGTGACAATTGACTTTGATTATTTATGTTCGTGGATTCATCTGCCATTACAGAGTAATATCTACCACTAAGTAAATATTCATCTTGTTTGTCCAAGACTTCACCAATAGACAGCAATAACTCTGAAGCGGTTAAATTACTAATGTATGTCGATCTCTCACTTTGGGCTTTAATCCAGTCCTCAAGAGGTTTGTTGTTTTTTACTAAAATCCTACGAACTAATGCTTCATATTTGGTGGTATGAGGTATTTCTTCTTTAGATAAAAAAGCTTCTCTGTTAACATTTTTCTCACTTCACTCTGTTGAATCATAGGTTTTTTGGACATCGGAGGCTCTGAAGCCTGCAATCGTAGCATTTTCTTGAAAATGCTTACAGTGCTTATATCCTGATTTTGAATGTTTTCCAGTTTTCTTGAAATCCAGTAGTTTTTCTAAAATTATTAAAAGACACTGATATAAAAACTCCACCTGTTTTTGAAGCAAATCTATGTCATTTTTTAAATGCACTTCACACAGCTTACAAAATGTACCACCTACCTAGTACGATCAAAATAACCACTTGTATTTAATTTCCCACTGCTTTTGATATTTAATCTCGCGTGTTTTTGTGGCAGGAACTATAGATTCACTTACAATACCTTGCGATTCTTCATCATTATGATCGATTGTTATAAATGTACTTTGTGCTGGCTCTTCAGTACGTCTTTTCTTATTGAAAAATTCATATAATTTTTGCTGCCTTGCCATTTTAAACAATGTAAATAGTAGCTATAGCTTACAAAATTTCAGCACATTTAGCAATACAGCTTTCACGTAGGCTCAAAAACACACACAATAAAAGATAAGCTCCTAATTGAAAAAAGGAAAAACATAGAGCACAATCCTTACAATGTAAATAAGTATTATTTATGCTTACCACACCATTACTCATACAAGATTGTACGAGAACTAAGTTTAATAAGTTTATCGGTAGCTTTTGCATTCAAAAATTATACCGTACTTGTACGAGAAATATAAAAATTTGGAAAGAATGTGCACGCTCTCCGAAGTCTTACAATGCCAGAACGTAAGAGGTTTTCAATATATAATATTATATAATATAATATATATATATATTATATTATATATATATATTAATATATATAAATATATATATATATATATATATAATTATTGGTTGACTGGGAGATAGATATATAGATAATTAAATAGTTATATAGTCAGTCAACTTTATTATAATTTTTTTTTATAAAATTTGGAAATCTCCGGGGGGGAAATTCCCCCCCGGGCCACCCCCTGAATTAAACCCTGATTGTGACCAAAAAAAAAAGCTGATTGACTTGAAGACAATGCCAATCTCCAGTTCTGCGACCCTCTGGTCAATAAATCCCATCTTGTAAGCAACCTCTTCGGGGCATCCTATCTTCTGCCCCTGCCTTTTTTCTACTATTTGCACAAACTGACTGATCGTCGCGTTTTGAAGAAACAATGGCAAAAAGTAGAGGTCAAGGCGCCTGATGGAGAAGAGGTGGAAGAGTTTGTGGCTTACGCGTGAACTCGAGAACGCAAAGTCAGCAACCGCGAGGGAAAGACATCGGAGAGAAGACTGACTACTCAGCAGTCTGTGATGCTGATGATTACACTGAACTAACTCAAGGTCAACGTCATCAAAGATCAATCAAGAGTAAAGCTGCTCTCATTGTAAATAAGTGGCTTGCAGGCGAAATCGTACAGACATTGCCTGATCGCACTCCATTTGTTAACAATGAGAAAGTGCTCATTGATCTCTTTATAAGGTACAATACTGCAATGCCGTCTAGCGCTGCGGTGGAGCGATTGTTCTCCCTTGGCAAAGACATCTACAGTGCTAAGAGGAATTTTCTGTCAGATGAAAACTTTAATATGCTCATGTTTATGAAGGGGAACATACAAATGCTTGCAGAAGGCCAGAACCACATATTTAATTTTTAATATTGACATCATGTAATTAACACAATCATGATTACATTTCTAAATCCTGTTATTAACCATTATCTTTGGCTTTTCATACTTAATAGAATATATACTTCAGAGCATATATTAGAAAATAAAATTTTATTATAAAAAACATTGAGAAGCAGAGGGAAAAAATTAAATTTATTTAATAAGATATCCAAAGTTTTTCGTTATATAAAGCAAGTTGCAACATTCCCATATTTTCTGGGTACGTGTCGGTAAAGAAAACTGAAAATTTTATATTTAGGCTAAAAATACGTGGGAAGAAGATGTAATAATTTTATTTTAACATTTTCTTAAAAACAGAGTTTTTTTTTTTTAAATTTTGAATTTTGATTTTTTTACATTATCGCATTATCGGCGATATTTTTATCACGAGTTATCGGATTATCGGTTATCGATGATAAGGTTTTCGTTATCGATTTATCGGTTATCGCGATAACATTTTTCGTTATCGTGCCTACTATATATATATTATATATATATATAATATATATAGTATATATAGTATATATATAATACTATATATTTATATTATATATTATATATAATATATATATATAATATATAATATATATATATATTATATATTATATATAATATATATAATATATATATAATATATATTGATGTCATGCGACATGATCATGACGTACAATTTGAGGCATGGCATCTTTCAATTTTGAAAAAAAGGAACGCCTCTAATTCGTTGAAAAATTTTAAATTATTTTCAATTTTTAAAGGGTATATCAGAAAATTGTCCGACAAAATTCTTATCTAATTGACCTACTGTATATATTTATACTGTGGAAATGGTACATGAACATAGCATCTTTTTCTGCTGGGCTCATAGTACTACTGCCAGTTGTCAAACTTGTCATAGATATGGGATTATGGGCCTATGGGGTAGTGTAACGATATGACTGTGAATTAGAATAACCATTTATTTTTATTATTTTTATAATTTTTATAGAATTTAACAGGAATCTTAGGAAAGTGCATGTAATCCTTTTAATCTCATTAATTGTAAGTTTGTATAATCTTTATATAATTTAATAGAAATTTCAGAGATATATATTTTTTTGATTAAAATAGATATATTAAATGAACACTCCTAGTCACATAAGGCCAGTCGGCAGATGTATTATTAAATAGAAGTTTAATTTTATTCTCATTTTATGGATTTTTTATTTGATTTTATTTTTATTTTTGGTTTTATTTCATTTCTTTTCTTTTTTTTTCTCGTTTTATATATTTACTAAGTTCTTCTTGGATGTTTATATTATTTATATTTTGGGTATGGCTGTATTTAGTATTTTTGAGTATTTTTTACATATTTTATTTTTTATTTAAATTTTATTTTATTTTTCTTTTCTTAAATTTCATTTTATATATTTTATTTTATTTTTATTTTTTTTTTGTTTAATTTTTGTGTTTAGAATAAATGTTATCGTACTTTAAAGTGACTTATCATATTTTATTTTATTTTATTTTACTTTAATTTATTTCATTTCGTTTTATTTTTCATTTATTTATTTTCTTGTTTTTATATTTAATATGTATTCATAAATATGTTTGAACTTTATTACATGTATGTATATATTTATTTTACTTTATTTTACCTTATTTTATTTTGTCTTATTTTTGTTTCATATGTATATTATTTTCATACTGTATATTCATTTACTTATATTTTAATCTCTTATATTAATTTTATGATTTAAATACAAAGATTTTTTTACATCAAAAATATTTGTTAAGTGGTGCCGATGTTAAGGCTTTACCACGACCTTATAATAAAAAATAAAATAAATAACGGAAGTTGCGTCGGGTAGATGAGAGTGAATTATTTTTTGACTAATGTTCCTTACTTTACTTTTCAAGATATAATATTTTTATTGAATATTCTTTCTGTGTTTTTCTTTTGTTTCCCGTTCATGTTTTTTTTTTCTTAAATCTACCAAAAAAATTTTTTAATACATATTCAATACCTTCACTAATACCAACCTCAAAACTCAAAAACATGTATATCATAGCATTTCTATATGTCAAGTGTATGAGGAGAAAAACAAGTATAAGATTTTGTTTTTTTTTACCCCTTACTATAATATATATATATTATATATATAATACTATATATAGTATATATATATATATATATTTAATTTTTTTATACTATATTTATATATATATATAATATATTATATAATATTATATATATTATATGCTGTACTGTGACTAAAGGTACCTAACTTAACCTACCTAATAACCTAACTTAACTTAACCTAGACCTAACCTAATTTACCTAATTAATTTTCATTATATACCGTTTTGTGATCAGGAAACTTAGGAGGTTATGGAACTATGCTAGCCTTGTGAGGTGGTTGACTATATCCTCACTAGTTATAGTACAGTTCTTCTACAAATATGCTATTTATATATATATATATATATATCTTATATATAAGTATTTTATATATATATATTTATAATATATTATATATTATATATATATATATTATTATATATATAATATATATATATTTTAACAGCCTAGGTTACTTCCTTTACCATTGGATTTGGGAAAAGGGGAATATTTTAAATGAAAAGGGAAATCTATGCCTATTAAAATTTAAACAATTCCATAGAGTTGTGCACGGACATATTTTTCTTGAAATGTTTAACTTGTGAGGAAGTAAAATGTTGGTAGTTACACTTATTAGTGTAACATAATAAATCAATATGAAATTTTAATATAAAAATTTTTGTTGGGGGGAATAGGGGTGTTTTTTTTTTTCTTAACCACAGTGTAGGGACAAGAAAAGGGTTATTCTTGCGAGAGGATGATTTTGAATTTTAGCCCTTAATTTTAGTTCTTTTTGAGTGGTAGTACAAAGTAAACTCTATTTTTAATGTACATAGAACTCTCAATTAATTCTATATTTATTTACAGATAAAAATTTCTAATATAAAATTTAATATTTTTAATGTTTTTTTTGCAAAATTATGATAGTTGTACGTTTTGCAGCCACATCCAACAATTTATTATATATATATTTTTATACAAAGAGGTGAGCTATGCCCAAAATTATTTAATCATTAATCATAATTATTTACTTTAGAAATGCATTCAACTACCAAAAATAAATTTCTTTACTTTATACTATAAGTATTTTAGTATATATGGTGTGTGAAACCTAAGGAAGTTTTTAAGTTTCTTTATTTAAGTAGTATTATTTAATATATTTTTTAAGTTTATAAATTCTTCTCAATAATGCGAGGCATAAACTCTTAATTCTAATTTTCAAATTTAGAATGGAAAATCCCTGAACTACCAAATTTAGAGTGGAAAGCTTTTTAACCACTTTCAATTTATTTAGAGGGGGAAAGCTCCCAAAACTGGTTTCACATTTAGAGAGGAAAGCCCTCTAACCTGCTTTTCACTTTCTTTAGAGGGGAAAGGCCCCGAACCTGGCTCAACTTTAGAGGGAAAAGCTCCCATAACTGGATTCAATTTTAGAAGGAAAGCCCTCTAACCTGGTTGACCTATAAATTATTATAATAATAATTAGATATGGCGGTTTCTATAATTTCATTTTTCATTTTAATATTTTTTCTTTTTAATTTTTTTTTTATATATTTATTTATTTTTTATTTTTACTTTTTTTAACAAAAAAAATTAATGGTAAGACATACCTCAAGAGTATTTTGAGGTCATATAATTTTGTTTCCGTAAGACAGTAGGTGCCCAGAGACAAGAAAATATCAGGATAAGATAGGATCTAACAATGAAAAATATATTTCTACTCACAGTTAGAGTTCCTTTTTCTCAATTTCATATTTAATCATGGAAACACTTTAATTTTTTTCAAGAAAAATTTATTCTTACCATAAAAATGAATATTGAATAATAAGTGCAAGTTGCTGGAGGTACTATTGTAGTACTATACATTCTAGGACATTTACTGTAAAGAGGGAAAAACAAAGTCATACAGGGATGTCAAAATTTTTTCCAAAAATATATATATAGCGTCGGGCGGGGTGATTTGGACCACTTTAGGTACAGGATATATAACTTCGTCTCCCGACTCTCCCCTAATGCACTTTTTGGATTTTTTTTTTGAAAATAAAGGCCCTATAGTAGGTCATAAGCACACAAAAAAATAATAATGTAATGCTAATAATAATAGTTTTATTAAAGTTTAAATAAAGCTCAGTCACCCCTCCTGAGGGGTGAATCAGACCATCTGTTTAAATTCCTCTTTTACGTATAAATTCAATTATATATTTTAATTTTTACTTAATATAATAATTGTTTATCATATTAAAATTAGTAATAAGTAATAAAAATGACAATAATGATACATAAAAATAAGAATAAAAATTGTGGTGGTCCACATTCACCCTCTCTGCTCAATTTTTGACACTTTTTGAATTCGTATTTTTTATATAATTTCATTTTTTTTTTAATTTTTAACATAATAATATTTATACTATTTTTATATTTAAATTATTATACAATAAAAATGTCAATTATAATACGTAAAATACGAAAACAATGGTGGTCCGATTCACCCCATCATCAATTTTTACGGCGGGGTGGATCGGACCAAGTTAGGCCCCGTAATTTTGCCACTAATACTGTTTGGAACAAAAATTTACTTTGCCAGTTTAAAGGTAACATACTCGAGTGTATACACTGAAAAAATAATTAAAATTCATCCACAATTTTTCATTTTAGCTATAACAAAGTTAAAAAAACTCACATTTTTCAAAAGTGAAATTCTATTGAAGGGCATTTTGTACCCTAATTTATTATATTTTTTAAAAATATAAAAACTTTCTAGAATTAAAGATGATAAAAAAAAAATGTGTAGCACTACAGTGTGGCTATTAAATGAGCGAAAATTTATTTTTTTTTTATTTTTTTTTTTTTTTTAGAGTGGACCGAATCACCCCTCTAAAAGAGGTGGGCCCGGTCACCGCGCCCTACGCTATATAGAGAATTTAGAACTTAGTGACCATAATATAATTAGATTTAATATGAATGTGATATCTGGGCCCAAATTGCAAGTTAATACTAGGAAAAGATCTTAGATTTCCAAAATGGAGATTTTACCATGTTTTAAAGATAAACCCATTAGGGTGGCGAAGAGAAAACCTGTTTGGTGGAATAGAGAGATGAGAGAAAATCAATGAAAAGCATAGATGTTTTAAAATATTCAAGGGTAGTAATAGGGAGGATGATTTATAAAATTATAGGAAAAGTAGAAATGAACTTATCCAGTCAATAAGAAAGGCAGAGAGAGAGAGGCAGAAATTAATTTAGCAACGAATAGTAATAAGGACCTGAAGAAGTTTTTTAGCTTTTATAAATTTAAAGTAAGAATTAATTAAAATTGATGAAAATTTAGCAAGTTCAGATAAGGAGTTGGTTATCATTTTCAATGTATTTTGCTTTCAGTGTTTACTGAGGAATAGATTAGATTATCGTTTTTGGAGACTAATAGTTTGTTTGCATTACAAATAAGATTCCAGAATTTGAATTGACTGTAAAAGATATTACGTTTATAGGACAATATTGTCAAGTAAGCTGGCAGGCCTGATGGTATATATACTGGTATGAATTCTGAAGGAGGTAGTACCAGACCAGCATTGCGGGACACTGTATTTGGTTTTTAAGCGATCTATAACATCTGGTGAGGTACCAGATATGACTGGTAAACAGCATATGTTGTGCTATTTAAAGGAAAGGTATAGGAGATTTGGGAACTTATAGGCAGTTGAGCTTAACATCTCTTGGTTGTAAAGTTCTGGAAAAGTTTTGAAAGGTCATCTGAGAAATAGTTTAAGAAGATAACAGGTATGTATGACTCCAGCACGGTTCAGAAAGGTAGTTCATGTCAGACAAACCTTTAGAATTATGGAATACATTATTGACTGCATTGACCGAGGAGATGCAGTTGATATTATATATATTTAGACTTTAGCAAACCTTTTGATAAGGTTCCCCACATAAGGCTGATGAATAAGTTATTGCAATGTGGTATAGGTGGAGTGGAATTGGTTGGATTAAAGAGTAGTTGTGGAATAGAAAACAGTGTGTATAACTAATGGCAATAAGTCATCATGGGAAATGGTGAAGAGTGGTGTCCCACTGGCCACTATTGTTCCTATATATATAAATGATTTAGACCTGGGACTTAAATGAAGGTTTCTCAGTTTGCAGATGATACCAAAGTGGCCACGCATCAGTTAGGAATAGTGAAGGATGTGTAAAGATTCAATGATCTTGATAATTTCTTGGTGGGCAGATAAGTGGCAAACGAATTTTAATAGTAAAAAGTGTAAGGTTCTTCACCTAGGTTACTCAAATAAAAGTTTTAACTATGACATGAATGGGGATTGGCTCAAGTCTGTGGACCAGAAAAAGATTTAGGTGTGATTATAAGCCAGTAATTTGAGAAGTGCTAATCGTGTTTGGAAGGAAGGAATCAAGCTAATCCGCTAGATGCTGGGATAATAAATCAAAATTGTTGTTTACAAGAGCAAGGAATATTAATAAGTAAACTGTATAATAGCTATGTTAGGCAGTAATAGAGTATTTGTGCACAAGTTTGGACCCCTATTAAAGAAAGACTTAGATATGCTAGAGAGATTGGCAACATAGGCAACAGGATGATTTCTGGCTTGAGGTAAGAGCTTGGGAGAGGGCTGAAGGAAGTTAGAATGTTTTCTGGCAGAAAGGTGATTTCTCGAGGGGACATGATACAAGTTAACCAATATTTGCATCTATTGATAATACAGAGACAAATAAATTTTTCATAGTAGAACACATGGACAGGTGACCAGGGGGAATAATAAGAAAATTAAGAAAGCAATGCATGCCATCTTGATATAGAAAGCATCTTTCAGTAATAGGGTTAAATTTTAGAATGGTTTGCCACAAGTGAGTTGACTGGGACAGTCTCGATAGGCCCATGTGGCTTCTTAACGTGCTAATATTTTATGTTCTAACAAGCAGGTGGCTTCAGTGGCAACTCGTTGCAAACATTTAAGAAGGGACTGGATAGGTATTATGGATGGTTTGGGGTATCATATAGTATATTTGTTATAAGTTTGCACTAAGCCAAATTGGCTGGTTCTTATTACTGTAGTTTATTAAGAACATAAAGAACAATAAAATATAGAGACGTAAGAAGCCACTGGGCCTATCGAGACCTGTCCAGTCACCACCAACACACATGCTCTCCTGCAAATCCACAAAGCACCCTAGGGCTTGTCAAATTTTTGTAACTACAAACTAATTTGGCTTAGTCAAAAAAAAATGATACATGTTACCCAAACCATCCACATGCCTTAATAACTAAGTTATGGTCACACATGCAGTAGCTATAACATTACTAACTACTATAACTAGAAACCAGCCAATTTGGCTTCGTCTAAATATACTATGTGATACCAACTAAGGGGTGTACCGGAACGTGAAATTTTTCGTTCGCGGGCCGGAACCGGAATTAGCCGGAATCACAAAAAAATTCCGGCCGGAACCGGAATTTTAAATTAAACTTTCCTTAACTATAAGACATGTAAAAAATCAATTCTCTCTAGCATTCACTCACTCTTTCATATATATATATATATACTATATATATATATATTATATATATATTAATATATAATAATATATATATATATATATATAATATATATAATAATTAATATTTATATATTATACTATATATATATTTGATACAGATTTATTCATTATTGATTGCATATTTGTCATAATAATAACCTCAAAATTGTTTTAAAATGCCATCATTCGTAAAAGATTTTTTTATTATTAATAATTTTTACCAAATCTTTAATAGGGTGGTAAATATGCACCAAAGAATAAACTAGGTAGTTCACCAAAAAAATTTCATACAAACGCCACTTCATAATATGTGGACACAATCTGCACGAAGAGAATATCTTTGGAAGTCAAAATTTGATAGTAAGGAGAATCCTGTATTTCCTAGAACACGACACCCCAAATAGCGAAAGATCGAAGCGTGAAACAATGAGTTTTGATGGAAATTTCTTCCTCCAAAAATTGCCATATCAATGAACCACAAATCACAGGCATTCTCTGAAAATTATTGAATTTTATTGAATGAGTAACCAGTTTTACATCACTGATGAGCAAGGGACTCATAGACCTTGTTGCCCATCTTCAACCCAAAATATCTTATTTTGTAGAAACCTTTTTTGTAGGATATGATGTCTACCAACTTAAATACTGTAAATTGAGAAGCTTGTATTTGAGAAGTTATTAAGGCTGATCAGATATCATTTTACTACAGATTATGGATAGCTACATTATTCAAAAGAGTCATTTTTTCTGAACTACTCATTGGTACGATGCGCAGTCTGAAAAATTTAACTATGTATTTCCATTGCAATATATATATATTATATATATATAATATATATATATATTAATATATATATATATTATATATATTATATATATATATCATAATATATATATATATATATATATATATATATTAATATATATATATATATATATATATTATATATATATATTATATATATATATATATATATATATACCGTATATATTTGGATTTTAAATTTGAATTTAAGAGTATCTTATTATCCTATATTTTGGGATATTTGAGTAAACTTTATTTTAATAATACTGTAGGTATATAATACACTGTGTATGAATATTACACAAGGCTACCATATGTTAAAAGATGGGCTATGGATTATGTAAAATAAATCGTACCCGCAAAAATTCTTCTAATAATCAAGTACCATTAGTAGTTCGGTTCCGGCGCGGAATTTCGATAAAATTCCGGCGAACCGAACCGGAAAAAATGCAAATTCGGCCGGATTCGGCGGACCGGAATTTCCGTAGAAAAAAACCCTCTATACCAACCATCCTATATCCTATCCAACCCTTTCTAAATGTTGAATTTGAGCTCACACTCAACAACTCCTGTTGGCAAATCATTTCCAAATTAACAACCTATTGCTGAATGTATACTTTCTTATATCAAAGATGGCATGCTTTCTTCTTATTTTCTTACTATGCCCCCTGGTCTCCCTGTTGCTTTACTATAAAGAATGTTATTGGTCTCCGTATTATCAATAGATTAAAAATTTTGTAGACTTTGTTCATATGTCCCCTCTGAGAAATCGCCTTTTTTACAGAAAACATTCCTAACTCCTTCAGCTCTCCTCATAGCTCTTACCCTCAACACCCAGAAAATCTTTGTTGCTCCTACGTTGCACTCTCTCTAGCCTATCTAAGTCTTTCTTAAATAAGCGGCCCAAACTTGTGCACAATACTCTATTATTGGCCTAACATTAGCTATATATAATGTTTCTTATTACTTCCTTGCTCTTGTCAACAACATTGCGATTTATTATGCCAGCATCTTATTAGCTTTATTTCTAGCTTTCAAACACTGATTAGCTACTTTCAAATTACTGCTTTATACTCAACAACTAAAATCTTTTTCTTGGTCCACAGGCTCAAGCCAATCCCCATTCATACATAGTTAAACTTTCTATTTGATAACCTGGTAAGATCCTTAACTTTTTAC